>JAXGGA010001835.1:0-138533 GCA_038373865.1 Uloborus plumipes
TTTTGCAACATTAAGTCCTTATATTAACGAAGCATCATTACCGTATTTTATTTGCATCTTTTTCATTAGGAGACTAACTGAATATTTATTCGTATTAAACTTCTCTCAAACTCAAAAAAAAAAAAAAAAAACTTTAGATTTTTCAGCAGTTTGTTAGGTGCTAACTTTGCATTTTCTTAGTTCATCTTGTAATATTTTCAAGTGAAAATTTTTGTTTATACCGGTTCAAAATAGAAGTAAGAATTTTAATTATTGAATTTTAGATTTTTATTCCTTGCAGCAATATAATATTAGTCTAAAATATTAAGTATCTTTTTTAATTTGATAGGTTTATGTCCGGATTGGGTTAACATGAAACCCGAGAATGCATTGAAGAATGCTAAAGAAGCAATGGATCTTGCAGATAATTGGTTGGGTGTTCCTCAAGTAAGTTCTTTAGGAATTTAGATTGCACAAACGTTTGGAGAAAGAACAGTTAATGCATGCTTATACAACAATGAAACATAACATAATTACACATCTCTCTTCAACTGACTTACAAACTTAGCTCACCCTTTACCTTTTGTAAATATGTTTTACTTTCAAACAGTGCTCAAGGTGATGTGATAAGATCTACAGATTGTGAAATTAATTCTAATTCTAAAATGTGATTTGAATTTATAAAATATTGCAATTTAGTTAATATTAATTCAAGTAACATTTGCTCGAGCACATTTTAATATGTCGGGTTTCAAATTATCTTTTATAACAGAAACTAAGTTTAGTTTTTCTTATTTTAGTAAGAATTTCCATGGGTGCTTTCAGTGTTATTTCTCTCAAAAGAAGAGGGATTTTATTTATTTTTTTTATTTGGAATATTATCTGCGATTGAGGGGGCAGGATGTGATGTGATACTAGAAAGTTTCTGCTGATCACACTGAAAGTACTTAATGCACTGAAATTTTAGATCTCCAGACTAGTTGGCACTCTGTCAAATTCTACATTCTTCAATATTTTTAAAGTTTAATTTATTTCAGAAAAATGCCTTCTACCTTTTCTTGTTTCTATCTTACAATAATGCATGCATCACTCATGAGCATTTACTGAAGTGTTTTTATATTCATTTGCATTCAATCAAAATTTAAAATGTTTTATTTTGATTTTATTGTTTTAGTTGATCAAACCAGAGGAAATGGTGAATCCAAATGTGGATGATCTGTCCATGATGACGTACCTTTCACAATATCCAAAAGCTGAGCTCAAACCTGGTGCTCCACTGAGACCTAAAACAAATCCTAACAGAGTAAGGTGCTATGGCCCAGGAATTGAACCAACTGGCGTTAATGTCAATGCACCTACCATGTTTACTGTGGAGACATTCAGTGCCGGAAAAGGAAATGTTGAAGTCTTTGTTGAAAACCCGAAAGGAAAACTTGAACCAGTAAGTTTTTAGCCAATAAATATTCAGTCTTCAAATTTTGACAGTAGCATATTACATTCGAGACTCTTAAGCTAATATTACGACAAAATTGTATCTGGTACAAAGTGGTTTTGATTTATTAAAATGAGTGACAACTTATATACGTTAAACTACAGCACATTTACAGTCAAAAACGTAAAGAATATTGGTAATTTTGATGCATTTTATTGCTACTATCAGTGGTTTCTTCACAATACTATTAAGACATTTTCCGAAAATTTAATTTTAAAGAAATACGTTATATCACAAAAATAAAGATTTTTCTTAAAATGTAATATTAAAATAGGTGATGTTAGCTTGTTCTACCATTACTCCCCAACAGTTTTGAAGTACACTACAGCTTAAATGTAACTTTCAAACTTTGACTAGTATTGTTCAAATTATAGCATTTAGCTAGAAATAAATGAAGGGTCAGGGGGAAAAACCACGGTAGTCCACTTTTTGTTGAATTTAAACTGATGCTACCACCTGTTAGAAAAATAAGTGTAATTTCGTTTAGTATATGCAATATTCGTGAAAAAACACTGTAGTCCATGTATTATTGTCATTTTAGAACAAGTATACTGGGGAAGTTTATGAGTTTGTAAAGTTTAAATTTCGTTTTTCTCAAAAGGAATCAAATGTGACTACCGTGTTTTTTCCCCCTGACCCTTCAAATATTTTCTTGGTTTTTATGACGCATAACCAAGGCTCATTCTATTTCCCTTTTTGTCAACTTTTTACTTTTCTAAATAGTTCTGCATTTTGTTTTCATTTGTCTGCATGTTTTTCATTTGTTCAGTTTGAACTTTTACTACTGAATTATTAGCCGTCACAACTAAATTAATAAATCAAATAACCAAGGGAAAAAAAGTCTTGCAATGTATTGTCTTTTGCATTAATACCAGTTCTTTTAAGTTGATTGATACAAGCAAGTTCTTTTTGGTAACATTTGTTTTGGGATTAATAAGCAAATAAATACTGCAATACAAGAAATGTCTTAAATTTGTGCAAAATGAATTCTTGAAAGCTTTTTCAGTGATATAAATCCTTTTTTATAGGTTGAAATAAAGTTCAATGATGATAGAAGCAAAACTTATACTGTAAAATATACTGCGAAAATTGAAGGTCTTCATAAGGTAAAGCTTTATTCTTTGGTTTCCTGCCCAAATTATTTATGTACTACTATAACAAAATGTTATGTTGGGTCATATAGCAATTCTTATGTGTATATTAACTACTGTAGGATTATTAGTGGTCTTTCAACTAAGGCTTCTGGGGGATTGACCCCCCAAACTCTCCCCTTCTGCAGCACCTCTGCCTGGTGTACTTAATAAATCTAAACAGAAATGAATATCTTAGTTTATACAATGTCTCAGAAAACATGTTTAATATATCCTTATTTTTCATATGGGGAATATTTGACTTTTCCCTCTTATTTGTGTGTGTACTAGTACACAACTTTTCTTTAAAAAATGTCGTATTTTATTTTACAAGTTTGCTTTACTTATTTTTAAAAATTTGTTTTTTAAAGGTTAAAGTACTATTTTCGGGCAAAGAAGTGCCAAAGAGTCCATTCTCGGTTATGGTGGAAGGTCTTGCTGGTGACCCATCCAAAGTAACTGCATCTGGACCTGGCTTAGAACCTACTGGGGTAATGGTGGGAAAACCAACATACTTTGATATTTTCACAAAAGGTATTTGATCTGTTAAAATAAGTTGTAAAATATTATTTGAATGCTTTGTGAATTTGTCTAAGTATAAAAACTTCTTGTACTTTTTCAAATTTATTTTTATTAGAAATTAAATTTAGAGTACATGTAGATTAGGTGATATTTAAAAAATAATTTTTTACATAAATTGTGTTCAACTGATAAATTTTTCACCTTGAATTTTGATTATCTGGAAAAAAAGTAGTTTCTTGATAAATCAATCATATGATGGTCTGAAAACGACATCTTTACTGACATTATGCTAGTATGTATGCTTGTCAGCCTTAGAAAAGAAAGTCTTTTGTAAAATTCTTTTTCTGCCATATTTAGGATAGTTAAAGAATGTTTTATGAACAATTTTTGAGAATGGAGTAAAAAGTTTAAATTTCATATACTCTTCATACATGCATGATTTTAGAACCATAAGAATAGTGTTTCTCAGATTTGATACTTGGTCAACAATATAATAGAAGTCAAGGTCTTTTATAAACAGTAAAATTAAAAAGGTTACTAAATAAATAAAGCTTTATTAAATTACAAAATATTGGTTACTTTATAGTTGTTAAATATCCTCAACTAAGTTCCTAGCATTCTTGTTTTTAAATCAGAGAAACATCTAAAATTTCTTTTTTTAAAGTAACTTTTTAAAAATAAATTCCTATGTATCCTTTTTCTTTTGCAGAATGTATTTGGATTTTTATTGAATGAATGAATATGCGTTCATTATATTTATCACTTTTATGATTCTTTTAGTAAAAGGAATTTTAAAGCTATATTTTAAAATGTGTTTCAGATGCTGGACGTGGGCAAGTTGAGGTAATAATTCTTGATCCTAAAGGCAATAGGAATACAGTACCATGCAGAATTAGGAAAACTGAAGACAATGTATATCGATGTGAATATGTTGCTCAGACTACTGGAATGCATTCTGTGAATGTATTCTTTGCAGGCCAACAAATTCCAAAGAGTCCATTTGGTGTGAAAGTTACTCCAGGTGTGTATTGTTCTCTTCATATTTGCAAATTGTATTATGTTATTGTTGTCCATTTTTGTTTGAGATAGCAATAAGACTGCCCCTAAGTTCTAAAATTTTATATAAAATATTGCACAATTGTGCTAACTTTTAACGTATGGGGAAAATATTAAAGTATGAGACTTTATTAGAAATTTAATGAACTCTTCTCAAGTAGAAAGATTTGTTCAAAAAGTTTGTTTTGAAGCCTTAAAAAAATCTTATGATGTGCTCTAAATTAATTTGTAAATTTTTAATTCAGTGCTTTGGTTGATTATAAAAATTATTTAATACACAGCAAGGTGTTTGTATTTTGTAATTTAAATGAAACACAATAACATCATAAGCTTATATCCTAATAACTTTCTGTTTAAATTTAATCATGTGCCATTCTTATTCATAGGAATGTAAAAACTTAAAAAATTAACGGTGTGGTACCTTATGATTGGCAAAATAATTTTGTCTTATTAGTCTGTGTTCCAGAAAGTTCTTACTGCTAATCCATAGACCCTTAATCATGAAAAGACTAGTTTTTCCAAGTTTTTTTTTTTTTCTTTTTCCAATTTTTAGCCCACACTGATAATTATACATTTTTGCTTTATGTTTTGTTTAAAAAAAGTGTTGGCTATTGAAAGACTTCTGTTAATCAAACTGTGTCCAAAAAAAAAAAAAAAAACCTTACAGAGGCTGGCAGTTTATTTTATTTGAAATTCTATGCTCAAAAATTGATAAAATTACAAAATGTAAAATGGCAGCACAGAAACATCAAGCTGTATTATTTTTGAAATTACACAAAATCTTTCATTAATTTTATTGAAAACTTCGAATGTTATTTCTTTACCCAAAGTTGTAAGAGCAATATTTTGTGCTATTTATTACCATACTTTGTTATTTATTTTCCAGTTTGTGATGCTCGCAAAGTTAAAGCTACTGGCAGAGGACTCCAGAAGAGAGGCGTTAGAGTAGGAGACATTGCAGATTTCAAAATTTTTACAGAAAATGCTGGAGATGGAGTATTAGATGTCAAGGTGATTGGTCCAGGTGCGATGCTATTTCTATATCCAAGAATTTTTAGTACTTAAATTTATGCATTTTTTCTGCATATTTATTTGGGCATTAATTTTCTGTCCTCACTGAGTTGTAATAAGCAATCTAATTAACTTCTTTTTCAAAAGTTTTTGAATTTGGACAACTCAAAAGGTGTATTTGACTTTGATCTAATAATTCAATGTTTGCTGGCTCTTTATGAGTCACAATGGTAGAAATGTCAAAAAGAGGCAAAAGATACAGCAAAACATTTTCCAAGACAACTATTGTTGTATGTTCTCCGCAAAAATATCAGACAGAAAATCTTAACAATATGAATGGACTTGAGAAAATTTTCCATTCTGAGCATTTAATTATTTAAATTACTCTGAAGATTGCTGTTGCAAGTGAATAAAATATATTGTCTAATGATGTTAGTAAATAAAGTATTTCAATTGCATTGGTCTCAGTGCATTATTTTCAAGAACTTAAATTAAAGATAGTTGTCAACATTTCAAGCACTTCATTAATAAACAATCATAGAATTTCTCAATGACAGAAATTTTTGTAAACTTTTGGAAGCAAATGTGGATTTACACGTATATAATTTAGTGCCGCATAAAAAAAGCACATTGCTGTGACATTATCCAATTCGGTAAAGATATTATTCTTACATGCTTAAATTTATTTCTATTCACAGTATTATTTTTATTCACATATATTTAAATGTCTTCTATGTAATTGACAATCTCGTCAAAAAGATTTCTTTTAACTATACTAAGAGTGGAGCATCAATATTATTTTTTTTGTGAAACTCTATCAACAATGTCTAGTGCCATTTGTTTCCTTTTAATGTTTCAGTATACTTTCATTCTTCTTTTGATACATATTTAAATGAATTCTGATTTAATATGACATGTATTTTTTTTTCTTCAGGTGGCGTTCCTGAGAAACTTGATATGCGTAAAGTTGATGAACACACCTATGAATGTGCTTATTATCCTAAAACTGAAGGCAGATACATTGTGACTATATCTTATGGTGGTCAAGATATCTTCAAAAGCCCATATGAAGTTAATGTTGGTCCTTACAAGGAATCCAAAATTCGTGTCTATGGGCCAGGGCTATATGGAGGTGTTGTTGGTTACCCAGCCAGGTTTATAGCAGAAACAAATGGTGAAACCGGAACACTTGGTAAATACTTATGATTCTAAAATAGATTAATCAAGATAAAATGCAGTGAATGCTTTATAACCTTATTTATGAAATATTAATAACTTCGTAAAATTGAAGTCACACACATAATCTTGATGTCTGTGACTTTAATTTCTATTCAAAAACTTTATACAATTTGCATTAGGTTTAGCATGTCAAAAATTTGATTCAGTGAATTATGTTAGACTTTAAAGACAAAAGCTGTGGTTAATTTGTGTTGATGCTCTGCTTTTCCCGTTCATTTCTGTTTTTTTTTTCTTTGAATGAACTATTATTTGATTATTGAGATGTTATGATGTAAAGAAAAAATTTAGCATACTGCATAAAGTGTCAAATCTGTTTTCTCCTGATGCTGGTTGTTTCAAATCGGATGAAATACTCAATCTTCAGATTAGTCCTTTAAAATAAAGTATCATTACCCTAATTTATTGAATCTTTAAAAGTTGCATAAATAATAATAATAATAATAATGGTAAATAACTGTTGAAAGTGTCTGAAATATTGACTTAATTTATCTGACTATTTCTTACAATGGGTGCTGTTTTTACCAGGGTTTGAAGTGAAAGGACCTTCTCATGCTCAAATAAAATGCCATGACAATGAAGATGGGTCTGCTGTTGTTGAATACTTCCCTACTGCTCCAGGGGAATATGCTGTACATATCATGTGTGACAAAGAAGATATTCCGAAATCTCCATACACACCCATTATCTTGCCAAAAGCCGATTATCATCCAGAAAAGGTACTTTTTTTTATTCCTCTGGGAGTTTTTTGTTTAATTAACTGCTAGGGAAGTTCATTAAGGCAAAAGATGGAAAAAATAAACTTTTTTTTGTTTGGACATTTATTATGTATCATTTGAATGTTTTCGAAAAATTCAAGTTTTTCTAAAAGTTCCTATATAATTTAAAACACAAAGTATCTTAAGTACTTTTTTTTTTCTCTGAAACTGATTCTTCTTATCATAAATAAAATTGAAATCCATAGAAATTCTATGTTCTAGCAATGCATACACTGCACATTTCAAAACATTAAGTCTTAAAATATTCAGGAAAAAAAAGCGAACATAAGTTCTACTAAAGAAAACTCATAGTTGATGTGCCTGGTGATAGTATATTGTAAATAAAACATAGATAAAGAATTATTGCGAAGAATGTGCAAAAGATGCAGAAAGCATGTTACCACAAAATATTTTCTAAAGCTCAGTATGTAGTGAATGAAAACAACCCATGGAAGTCACTAATAATTTAAGTGAGTTTTCCAAATTGTCAAAGGTGTTTCTTATCGCAGTTTTATGCTTTGGAACTCTAATTTCAAATACTCCTAAGACCTACATTAAAGCATTAACTAGCACACATTGGTGAGGCCTCTTCAAAAAAATGACTCTAGGGTACTAGGTAGTGAAATCTGTTACATACCTATCCTTCTTTAAACCCTGGACATACAAATTAAATGGAACTTGATTCAACTGAAGAATACCATTTAATTTTGCTGAACTGAACATTTACATTAAAAAACTAAGAAAGATTTTATTTTTGGATTTTTATTAATCAGTTTGGTGTTAATGAAGAACATCTAAATAACAAATGCTTGACCAGTCAAGTTTGTCAAAGTCTACAGTAGCCATTAGCCCATAAGATGAATGATTAATCAGACTTGTCATTGTATATTTAAGGTTTAAAGATGCGTGTGTGCAGCTGAAGTTGATGAAAATGTATAACTGATTAATTCTATTTTTACTTAGGTTGAAGCCTATGGACCTGGCTTACAGCCATCTGGTGTGGTTCAGGATCATCCAACGGATTTCACAATTGATTGTAGAAAAGCTGGAGGCCCTGCACCCTTGGATGTTAGTGTTATGGATGAAGAATATAAACCTGTTGATATAAAAGTACAAGATAATAAGGATGGAACATTTAAAGCTACATATCGTCCAACCAAAAAGAACAGACATACCGTTCAAGTCAACTATGGTGGTGTAGCCATTCCTAAAAGCCCCTTTAGAGTAAGTCATAGCATGTGATGTTAATAATTGATTCTGCATCATTATGACTAGGGACTAAATTCATTTAAACATTTAATATATTATATTGGTGTTTCATCGATAGACTGAAAAATAACTTGGACTTTTATTGTTCATAAGATTTAAAAATTTACAAATTTGTGTCTTTAAATGTTTATTATTAGGTTAGTTTTATTGGAAAAACTTTCAGACTTGTACAGGGAAATACTTAAATTTCTAACTTTTACTCGATTTGATTTGAACAATTTTTGTTTATAGCTGTTTTGGGTTTTTTATTAATGGCATGGTAGCTTTCAAAAACATTTGTGTATATTTTACTGTTTTTCTGTGACTAAGATTTTTTTAAAGATAAATAAGACCTTTAATAATAATTGATGCATTCGTTTTACTCTGGAAGTGGTGAGAGAAATATTTGAGGACTTATTTAGTTTTATTTAAATGTAATAGTGTGCATTATTTCGCCTGTCTGGTTTGCTATTCAGATTTTAAAAGTAGTTTAGATTATGTTTTTCTCGATTTAAATGATCATTTTGAAATTTTTGTTTTTCAGGTCAATGTGGGAGAACCAACAGATTCTAATAAAGTTAAAGTGTTTGGACCTGGTGTTGAACCTGGTGTAAAAGCTAAATCTCCTACTCATTTCAATATAGATTGTAGAGGCGCTGGTGCAGGTATTTTTCTTATTTGTATTGTAACTGAAAACTAAATCTTAGTGACACTAAAAGAGCAAAAAGAAAGTTTTTTGATACTGTTACATTTATTTTTTCTTTTATAGGCGATGTAAAAGTAAAAATAACTGATGAAAAGGGAGGTCTTGTTCCCATACAAGTTTTAGACAATGATGATGGCACATACTCCGCAGATTATTGCGCACCTGCTCCTGGAAACTATAAGGTTACAAATTGATCACATATTTATTAGTTATTTTTATGTATTTCATACAATTATTTTCTGTATCTTTGCTCTCTGTAAAAAGTAATTACATAAATAAACAGGGTGATATAATTTATAAAATAAGTTTAAATGTGCTTGTGATAGAAAAATCACTGCTGCTGAAGTATTGCTGTAAGGGTAATAGTTATATGTATGTGGTAATCTGAAATGCTAGTAGAATTTGAATTTAAAGGATAAATGAAGTAAGATGTTGATTTTGTATGGCTTTGACCCTCATATTGTATTATAATTCTTTATTCTGTCATTTAGTACTTCTGAAGTTGAATGGAATTCTATTGAGGAATCAAGTATTGAAAATACTTGAAACAAATATGTTAATATCAGAATAGTACAATATATAACTCCTCTAACTTCAATAAAAAAAACTCTTGTAACTAACTCTATATGAACAAATTTCTTCATTCTGAGATTCTCCAATTTAATATAATTTACTCGCTTTTGAATTCTATAAGGGTTAGAAACATTTGCAAAGATGTGGTTTATGTTTTCCCTGGCCGAGAAAGTTTTCAAATCTTATCCCAATTTCTTAAATCATAAAGAATTTCCGAAGTGAATAATATGTGTGATATATATATATATATATATATATATCACACAGAATATCTTATTTTCACATTTCACCCATATATATATATATATATATATATATATATATATATATATATATATATATATATATATATATATATATATATATATATATAATATTGCATGCAAACAGCAAGAAATTATGTTTAACCGTGCGTATTAACCAGTTAAAAATCATCCAGTTATCATCATCAGAATATCTTATTTTCACATTTCACCCATATATATATATATATATATATATATATATATATATATATATATATATATAATATTGCATGCAAACAGCAAGAAATTATGTTTAACCGTGCGTATTAACCAGTTAAAAATATTATTTGGACCTGCTTTTAAATCACAAATTGGTGCTCCAAAATTCAAATTAACATACACTCAAACTGTTCAGAAAATTGTTTTTTGACTTTCCACCCCTGTATTGAACGTAATTGTATCTATATTGACACTTGATGTTTAACTTTATGGTCCCAAACTAGGAACATTCACCATTTAACGATCTATTCACTAGAATAAAATCTGCAATTGAAACAATTTTTACTCTTTTTTTTTTTCCTTTTTTTTTTCAAAGTTAATGCATCAAAAGTATTTCTTGCAAATTCATTGTTCAGTTGGAGCAACACTTTCTTAAAAATTTTAGCAGCAGAAAGTAGAAATCTGAAAACTCACATTTGTTGTAATTTTATCTGCCCCTTCATTGTTTTTACTGATATAAAAAAATTGTGTGTGTACTTTAAAAATAGACATTAGACCTTGTCTTGACCATCTAAATTTGGGATGCATATTTTTATGGATGCTATTAATTATTTGGCATAAAGTTAAAATTAAATATTTCTTACTAATGATTGAATGAAAATGTGTACCTTTCAAAATACTGTACCTAAGTAAACTAAAACATTAATCTAAATCATTGTGTAATGCTTAGAAAGGATGAGTGCCGAAGTATTTTAATGCATGCACCAATTTTTTTGTCGTATACATTCAATCTGTACTATTAAGATTTTGTCAATACAGATTACCACAATAAATATGTATATCAAATGTAGTAGACTAGTTCTTGATGCTTTTCAGTTTTATGAACTCTTGTCTGAACTTCTTGTGGTTCCTACTATTTTATAAAAAAGAGCATAAACTGTATGTGTCTATTTATATATATATATTTTATCCTAAGGTTTCTGTCAATTTTGCCGGAAAAGACATACCAAATAGCCCAATCAAAGTGAAGGTTGAACCTCAGGTAGATGTCAGTAAAATTAAAGTCGATGGATTGGAGCCAAGTATGTTTTTCTTTCTTTCATTTTCTTCCAAAAAATATTGTGTTTGAAAGTTTTTTTTTTATTATAAATATTTAATTTGCATTATGTCTGTATCTTAGAGCCAGACTAATGAAGGTTCAAAAATAAATTTTTTGGTTATTTCAGCATTATGTGTAGGATCCTGTTCTGTATTGAGCCATAAGAACATAATTCTAAAAACCATTACTTCATAATTCTAATAAACCTGTGTTTAAAGAGTGCTAAGCAAATCCCAATCTTTGTATGCCACAGAGAAACCTTTTGCGCTCTCCTACAATAATGTAACTGAACATTAGTTTGGTTTTGACGTCCAGATATTTGCTCTATACCTTTCCAATGTGAAATGCCTTTTGGAATAATGGTAAATTTCCATAGATTTGTACTTTTCTATTTATATTCTTCATACCAAACTATGTGAGACATCCTCAAGTTTCACACTTCACTTGAAGAAATTAATAAATAGTTAAATGATTATAATTAATAAAAACAAAGAAATGACAAATTAAGTGTAGTATATTTTAAACTCAAGTGTATATATTGTTTTACATATTAATAACTTAACTGCTTTTGCCTATAGCAAGCGTTAAGGAACAAAGTTCACTGTTATTATAGTTATATCAAGTACATAAGTCATACCTGCACTTTTTATCAAAATTGTGCTACAATCACTAGGTACACATTAAGTAGTAGTACAGATGATTTAATGTTCAACTTGTGCAGTAATTATCTCATTAGGATTCACATATCACTAGTAGTTAATCCATTTATATTATGATCAGCTAAGGCCTTTCTAGAGATCTAAAATATCCAGCTACTTTTTTTCACTTATTTCATACTTCTCTTCCGTCGTGGTCATTGCAAAATTGAAAATTTTTCTTCTAATACAGTACAATCTGGTCGCATTGCTCTTTCAGATATATCATTCAGACATGTCCCTCACTCTTTTCAGGGTAATGAACTCTCAATTTATATATTTGAGAACACTTAAGTAGTACAAATATTTTTTTGAAGAATCTTTTTGTCCCGTTTTGTTTAAATTGTAAAAAAAAACATTGATGTATTTAATTCTACTGAATTCTCAGTTTTTACGGGTTATAGTTGCTTAAATTCTAATTTCACACACAAAAAAAATTTGAATAATTTTAATTTTTTTAAAGCAATTGAATCGGTGAGTGCAAAAACATCAGTCCCAAAAATTCGAAAATTTGTTTTTTGTGGAAACAAGCTGTGGGAGGCAAGATGAGTGTTGAGATCAAAACTCACATCAGTCAGGTTACTAATTCGAAAGATACAGGGCCTGTTACTTGAATGTTGACCGTAGAAACAATGCTAGAATTAAGACGTTTTTTCTCTCTCCTGAACAATTTGAAATTCTGGACTTACGTTATTTATGCACTTCACCGATTCAATTAGAAAGGTAGTTTACCTTCCATGCTCATATAGAAATTAATCCTAATATAAGAAAACTAAATTTATGGAAAGTCAGATTTCAGTTGCTTGAATGTTCATTAAATTGTTAGTTTAAAGGACTTTGATTACATAAGTTTCCACCTTTTTTGTTACCTACCAACAAGGTCGATATAACAAGGTTTTATTGTATTAAAACGAAACAATAAATAAATAAATAAATAACAAATGGAACATTAAAAAAAAAGTCTTGACCTATGGGCAATACTAAAGGGCAAGTAACTTTTCATCATTATGAACATGGTGTCAGATTTTGTTAACAGCTGTAAATAAATACCATTTAGTCGAAAGTTATTTGGAATAAAATATTTTGCCTTTTTTGGCACATAAGTATAGAATTTGTGATTTTATTTTTATTTCTAGTTTCTTTTTTCCCCCAATCCATATGCATTCTATCATTTAAATATTGAATAGAATAATATAGCAAATTTAAGATTTTTTAAAAATAATGTTTGGAATTGGCAAGATTGCTAAATCTATTTGATTAGGCAATTCAGTTGCTTTTGTTAAATACAAGAGTTTTGCTAATGTTTTGTGTATAGAACTTTGTATGTGTATGTTTGTTTGTGTGTGCTTTTACTTGCATAATTCTTACTAAAATATTAAGTGTTTGTATTTCTGCTATTTTTCTTTACACAAATATCTTCACTTTCACATTTAAATATTTTAAAGAAAATTTATAAAACAATCTCTCATATCCTAATGTTTTATGTCATGGCCCCATTGTTTATTGCAGAACCCTGTCATAGCTTGATGCTGGCCCCCTTTGAGTTTTCTGAAGTTTTGAAACATATATTAAATTTTGAAAACTAAATTTTAAGCTTTTTATTTCCTTTTTTTTACTTGAAAATCCTAGACCCCTTTCACTCAGGACCTTTAACCTCCTCATGTTTCATGTATGAAAATGGCAAACAAATGAGCAAGGACCCATAAGTTTTTCAAAAAGTTCTTCAGATAAATTTAATTTTCACAAAAATCTAAGGGGGTTGTAAAATATACTTTCCAGTTTGTTAGCTTTCAAAATTATTTAAAGATTCATTTGTAAAATATGCATCATATTACATGAGTTTGTCTCTTATGTATTAAATAGGCGGCTATACTATAAGACGTAAAAATAAAGGTTAAATGATAAAGATTAGAAGACTACCGCTATTGACCATTCTATGAATATGTGAAGTATAAATCCAATGTTAGGGAAGTACAAATATACAGATGTACTGCCAACACGTGTTTCGGGGCTACAAGGAACCACTTTTTCAATGCTGAGAAGTGTGAGCTTTAGGATGAAGAATCATCCGATAAAGCTTGTATCGGATGATTCTTCTTCCTAAAGCTCACACTTCTCTGCATTGAAAATGGGGTTCCTTGTAGCCCCGAAACACGTGTCGGCAGTACACCTGTATATTGTGCTTCTTTAACATTAGATTTATACTTCACATCAATTGCACAAAGGTATTTATTTTCTTCATCCTATGAATAACTCTTTTCACTAATAGTTGCTGTACACATTGTACATGTACGAAAATAATTTAATCTGAACATGTTTGAACATTATTTTTAAAAAATGTATTAATATTTAATAGCTAGTTTCAAGTCGCTTCTGTTGGCTTCTACATGATATTTTGTCATTTATTTCTTCAACTTTGAAAAGAGCTATTGTTTCATGTTGCTATAGCTGGTAATTTTTTCCTTTTTCTGATAACCCTTTCATTTTCTCTAGTGTGTAAAGTTTGGAGATTCTTTGACTCCAAAGATTTCATTATTCTTCATTAACCTTTTCTTCAAAAATGCCCGGACGAAAATTTCAAATTTTCACACTGATATTTTGTTGTGGATATGTCTTTACATTGGTTAATCTTTGAATTGAGAATTGATTTTTCTTTCAAATTCAGGATGCATCCACAATGTCTTCTTTTTTATGCTGTAAATTTGTGACACCTATGTATTTAGTACATTCAGATTTGTGTGCATTGAGAAAAAAATGACTTATGTCAGTGCACCCAATGCTAGCTTTTGCAAATCAGGTACATAACTTCTCATTTATATAAAAATTAATGTTTGCGAATTGCATTTCTTGGGTATCTTGCTCAACAGGAAAATTACTTTTTTGTGTAATGTTTCATTCCTGTGAACAAAATGGCAGGAAAAGTTGATACATATTTTAATCTTTTGCTTACACTAAGTTTCTCTATCAGGACTCTCTTCGTATAATAGCCTATAATTGTTTGATTGGTTATATGATCCTAAATGGAATTTAGCTGCCCAGGCAATTTCTCAGCCAGAGCCTCTTGAAGAAATTACTTGCTCCATCTTACAGTATATTGAGAGTTTGCAGCATAGATTTCGCTCCTTATCAGTTTAGAAACTTTACAATGAATGTTGTGAACCTTCTTTGATTAAAACCAATAAGCTCTTTCCTAAAGGACCTTTTTTATTGTATTTTACCTATCCTTTTTCATGCATTAAAGTGAATTTGCACATATGAGGCTCTTTATATTTTTTTTCTTTCTCTTAAAATATTATATTTTTGATATTTTACAAATTCTTTAAGTTTTGCGTTTTCTTATGTATATAAATTTTGTGTGTATAATTTTTTATGCATAAGGATTAAAAAGCATTACTTGACATGAAAATAATTAAAATAATCATTTAGCTATTCTAAAGATTGGTCTCATCCCCACACCCATTTTCTTGCTTACCATAATTTTTCATCAAAAAATTAAGTTGAAAACAAATTTTTAAATAATTTTTACTCAAAGTACTATGTTGCAAATATGCTGAAAAAGAATTACAAATCTATAGCCTGATTGATATATAACATTCCTAGACAGTTTTTGATTAGTTTTAATTATGTCTCTACATTAACAACTTATTGCATGTTTGTGTTTTGAATAACTTTGAAATTTAGTGTCAAAATTTTACTACTTTTTTTTTTGAAGGGTTCACGGCGAGATTTGTTATGTGGTTTCAATGTTTAATCAGAAATAGCCAAAGATTAATTTTTTTTATATAAAGTCTCATGGCAAGTTTTAATTTATTATATGCTTTCATTTTCCTCCAAATTATTTTAGTATTTCATTTAACTATGATTTAAAAATTTCTTTAAGTGTTCATGTTTTTATCTCTGATTTATGTAAATGTTTATCTAATGTCTTATTGTCCTATTTTTATGCTGCACAGTTGCTTTGTTGTAAGTAGAATTAACTGAACTTTTATATTAAAAAACACTTTAATGTGTGATATGTGCATGATATTCGTATGTTACTAACAATTCGTCTGGTTGCAGATGTAACTTTCTAATATAGTAAAGCTGTTTTGTGTTTGTAAAAAGAACATTGAAATGTTTTACTAACATGTTTTGTTTAAAACTAACTTTATAAATCTTATCTGTTGGCATAAAATTATAGCATAAGAACTCAAAGTAATCAAATAAAGTTGAGTATTTATAAATTATTAGTTTTTAGCTCGACAATTCAGCTGAAGTGTATAATTTTAGCTGATCATTTTTACTTGATTTTTCATTTCAAATCAAACACATGCTTGGTTTCCATAGTTCTATTTTTTAGGGGAAACAATGGCTTGAGTACTTAGTAATTGGTTTTAATTAGAAAATAAGCAAAAATGGATAGGAATAAGTTTTACAAACATTGAAAAGAAACTTTTTATTGTTTTCTTTAAATGAAAGCCTTTTCAATATATAGATGGAATCAAAAATCATGCTTGAGAGTTTGCACTAGCTGTAGTGAAATGCTTTTATTTTTAATAGCAGTAAAATATTTGTGTGGTTGAATTTTTTCAAGTTTTTAATCAATAACAACTACAAATTGTACTGTATCGCATTATTTTTTTGACTATCTAAATATATTTTAATTTACTGATTGAGTTACTAAAAAATATTGATAAAAGATACATTACAGAGAACCTGTTGTGAAGTTGAATTTATTTAGACAATTACTTAGTTCTCTGACTGTGTTGAATGATTTAACTTTGCATGATTCTTCTAATCACTTTATCTTAGTTTAGAATGTTCTGTTCTAAATAAGTACTTAAATAATATACTTTTGTATGGATACTTTAAAATCTGGACTAAGGTTTGTATTTCACTTTAGTGACATTTGGAAACTAAATGTTGGAAATACTAAACGGGGTTAGATGTTTCAGATATAAAACTGGCAATCGTTATGCATAAGATGAATTGTCAAATAATTTTGGTCCTAGAAAATGCTATGAATTACATCTCCATAAATTTAAAGGCAATGTTACTGATTTATTTTTATCTCTCGGGTATCACTTTTAATCTAGAAAATTATTTTAAATCCAAAATTAGGTAACAAATATGACCTTAATCTTCAGCACATTCTGAATACTGTTTGGGGATCATTATACATGCGGTTTAATCACAATATCTTCAAAAAGGAATATTACTGCCTGACACATCAGTAATCAAACTGAAGTAAAGATTACGAAAAGGGATTTAGTGAAGTTTATGTATTTTTTTTCAAAATGCAAAAGTTCTATTGCTAGAAAAAGAAAGCAAAGGTTTTGTCAGGAGTCCAACAGCGTCACATTCAGTTTTTAAAAAGCACATTGTACTTCTTTAGTTTTTCAACAGCGTCTGTTGTGTTGCCATAGTTATAGGTACAAGTGTAGATCCAGCTTCTAATTTTTGAAGGGATCATATTTAGGTTGGCGGGGGTCAATTTTCAAGCACAAGTAGGAAGCTTTAGGTGAATATTTTGATATGTCTCCAAAATGCAGCTTTGGTAATATTTAATCGTTTAAGTTGGGATTCAGGTCATGACACTCTTCTGGATCCATGTCTGAGAGGGCATCTTCACACTGTTGTACCATCATCTACATTTCTTCACATCTTTGCTTTCATGTCTGAATTAGTCATTGAAAACAGGCTATGCAGGGCTGCCGAGAACTAAGGCAGGCCCCTTGTCAGCTTGGTCACTGTGCCCCTCTCTCCCCATAAAACTGATATAGCTTAAACTACTCAAATTCCAATCTGGGCCCCTAGTTTCCAACTAGGCTGATAAGGTCTCTTGTTGGCCGTATGTCAGACAATATTTCTCCATTGTCACAAAGGTTGAAATAAACTAACTGCCAAAGCATCAATGCCCCTAATAACCACAGTAGTACTGTCCAATCAGTCAATGGATAAAGAGTATGAGTCTCTCTGCCCAAATAGCTTGCTTTCTGTTTATTGAAAAAGGGAACTCAAGATCCTTAGTTTGTGTAACTCTGAAAGTAACATAAGTAACATAAACAGAGATTAAATTGGACATGGAAGAAAGTAGGATGAATGTAACACAAGCGGTTGATTTTGTCAAGCACTTTTATTTTGCAATATGTCTTATAACTTTTTTAAAATATAATTCTGCTGAAACTTATGATATGATGCAAGAATAAATGCTAGTTTCAATCTTCCCACTTTCCTTGTTGGTTACTGTCTAAATGAAGCACATAGTTATTTATAGCAAAAAATAAACTTAATTGAATGTTTGGGTTTGGCGTATTAGTTGGGTGTCAACAGGTACAAAGCATTGAATAACTAAAAAGTTAGATTTTGTTTGGACTAAATTAATCAAATTGCTTACTTAACTGTAGTGATTTATCATTTAGTACGGAAATTTTTGTTCATTCAGTAAATGCTCCCTATTTCATAATGTTAGCAAATCTTAAATCACCCTAATCATATATTACACATAAAAATGGTTTTAATTGCACAAAAAAAATGTGTTCTGAGATGAGTTTAAATTATGATCACTAAAAGCATAAACCTATTCATTTTAGACCTATTATAGGTGCTACAAAAGTGGAGCTTCTGTGATAAGCTTTGTATGGGTTTATAATATCTATATTTGTTCTTAACTTTGTTTTACATGTATTCAAATTTTAATTCCTGCATTCTATAAGTGCCTCACTTAAAGTTCTAGAAATTTGAAAGAGTATTTCAAGAAAAAGCTTGATTTTTTGAAAACACTTTCTTTTTTTACAACTATCTTTAACACATTAAGAATCTGCATGAATACTTTTTAACATCATCTACGGAATAATAGGAACTTATAAATCTGGAATTGTTTCTGCATGCAAGGAAAAGTGCATTTTTGCTGTGAGCTGTTAATGTAGCCTGCACGTGCATAGTTAGTAAATAACCCTGTGTGCAGCTTACTACCTTAGTGTATTAAATTTAGTGCTGAAGATGACATCTGGGTTGAATTGGATGCACTCTCGCCCAATCAGTGGCTCCTATAAATTCCCTGCAACAGTTCAGAGTGATCACCAAGGGAGCAGGATGCAGCCAAGCAGATTTTGCCGTTACCATTACCAGTCCTTCTGGTCGCCGAGTGAAAGCCCATATCATTCCCACAGCTGAAGGATTTTTGGTCAACTTTACCCCCACAGAACTGGGACACTATTTGTTGAGCATTTCTTTTGGCGGAATTCCTCTAACGCCTTCGCCTTATCGGTTAATGTGCATGACCAACGTTGACTCGAGCAAAGTCCTCGCTTACGGTCCGGGCCTTGACCAGGGACTGGTGAACAGACCGGCAGAGTTTATTGTCGACACCAGAGGTGCTGGCCATGGAAATTTGGGCATAACTATCGAAGGTCCTTGCGAAGCCGCCATTAACTGCAAAGATAATGGTGACGGGACTTGCTCTGTTGCTTACTTCCCTACTGAAGTGGGAGAATATGTGATCAACATTGCCTATGATCGACATCACATTCAAGGATCACCATTTGTTGCTTTCATCACTTCAGATGTGGATGTCTGGAAGATCAGATTGCTGGGAAGTGGCATCCAGCCCCAGGGTATGGCAGCAAAGCCCTGGTCAGCTCTCTAAATATTTGCATGCTGACATAAATTCTAAATTTTTTTATACATAAGTATTTTAAGCTGCTATTAAAGCCTGGCTTCTAGCATTTTTAAAAAGTAGTTTTGCAGCAGTCTAACTTAGCTTTAGCATATTAAATCTACTTTAAATTATGCTTCTTTGTGTTGAAAAACACATAGCTTATTTGCATGATTCTGTGTTTTGTTTTTTGAGTTTTTATTAGTTATCAATATTGCATAAATGATTAAAAGATGTTCTAATTGAACGTCATAAAATATGTATTCATTATGTCATTCAAATATAAAATGATAGAATTTTTCATATTTTGAATAAGACACATTCAAACTTTTTTTGTCGTGTTACGTAATATTTTTGTTAAAATTTACATTATTGCCCCACAAAATCTGTTCTTAAACATTGATATAATTAATATTAGTTGCAATCTATCAATTTTATTTTATCTCAAATAATGAGCTAGTTAGCCTTAATCACTAAAAGTATTTCTCATGTTGGTTAAGTCTGTAGTGAACTTTGTTTAGCTTTAAGCTAAAATCAAAATATATTGTGATTTTTGTTTCTTAATATTCAGTACTTAAATTTTCATTCATATTCATACTTCACTTTCCAGGTGTGTATATTGATTCACCTACAGACTTCATTCTTGATGCAAGAGCTATTTCCAAACGTAGTGATGCTAAAGTTCAATGTACAATTATTAACCCATCTGGAGCAAGAACAGATTCTTTTGTTCAAAGCCAAAATGACGGAACTTACAGAATTTGTTACACTCCGTTTGAGGAAGGTACTACATATTCTGTTGCTTTAGTTGATCTAGTCCTGAATTTTTATGTTAATTTGTAAATATTAAATAATGGGTACACATTTTTTCTTCTATTAAAATTGATTCAATGTTGTGCCATAAAATATATTATAAAGTTAGTTATAAAAAATATGCAAAAAGTAATGCAAAAAAATATCTATTTTTTTGTCAGATAATAGTTATGTATTTTTCATTTAAATTAAAATGAAACTGGTAAACAATGCATTGCATGGAAATGTTTTAAGGTCTATTAGAGCTGTAAGGTAGTGATGATAATAAAAAAACACATAAATAATGTTTATATAGTTATTGTTATTAATAATTTTTTTAGGAAATCATACTATTGACATAACTTATGATGGTTTGCCTGTTCCTGGTAGTCCTTTCAAAGTAAATGTCTTGAGAGGGTGTGACCCAAGAAAGGTCAAAGCTTTTGGGCCGGGCTTGGAACATGCTATTGTTAATCAGGTACTTGAATTAATATAATCACTCATTTATGCTTGTGGAAACATTGCTTCGATTTAAATTGTTTTCTTAGTTGCGTCTAAAATTTTACTAATGCGATTTAAATGCTTATAAACTAAATCACATATGTTTGGTAATGTATTTAGTTCTAAATATACATCTTATTAAAAAAAAATTGTTAATTAAAAGCGTCATTGCTGAACATTTTTATATTTATATTATGTTTAAGAAGAAAAATATAATTAAAACTATGTCTACTTAGATTTGTCCAGTGGCTAACATTCTCTTTTTGTTTTCAAAATGATCAAACTTTATGTCTACTTTTTGTCCCTGAACAAATATTATGTATTGCTTTTGTGTGTGCGTTTTCTCCGTGGTTAAAATATTTAGTGTTTTGATGTTGATTCTGATATAATAACGGAGTAAATAAATTTTATGTGTTATCTCTAATATGTATTAAATTTCTTCAGCACTCATTTTTCACAAATAAGCTTTAAGTTTTGTGAAATTTCCTTAATTTTATTTATATTAAAAACAAGCAAATGAAATAAAAGTTTTAATTCTGATAAATGATTCAATTTTTCAGGTAAACACATTCACTGTTGAAACTAAAGGTGCTGGCCGTGGAGCTTTAGGTTTAGCCATTGTGGGACCAGTGGAACCTAAAATGACTTGCCGTGATAATAGAGATGGCTCCTGTACGGTTGAATATGTGCCACTTGAAGTGGGCACACATGAGATTGGTGTCAAATTTGCTGATCAAGATGTGCCCGGTAAGTATCCTTTTCTAATATTTATTTAGCATTTTCTTGTAATGCTGGACATTTACATACATGCATACAGTTATGGCTTGCAAGCGGCTCTGAACTTTCACAATTGTGTGGAAATCTTAGTTTTATGAACCATTTTTAGAGTAATTGATAGCTCTTCTAAAGTCTTACTTTGCTGATCAGTTCTTAAGCAATCAATTGACGGAGATATTGCAAATGTCTTATAAAAAATATTATTTCACTTTCACTAACTTACAGTATGTGTGCATTTATATACAATATGGGTTTCTGTACATAAGTGCATGGAAATATATCCGAAATATGACTGTCCGCATTAAGCAAAAAGCAGTTTAATAAGGTCCGTATGTATGAGAGTTTGCTGTGATTGAAAGCTTTAAGGACTTATTCTAGTACTTTGATTATTTTACTGCTATTACCACAATGTTTCCTTTCCATATTTAGGAAGTCCATTCAAAATCATGTGTACAGAAGCAGTGGATGCCAGCAAAGTGAAAGCTTATGGTCCTGGTGTTGAACCTAACCAATGTCGTGCTGGAAAACCCCTTCCATTCACAGTGGATGCGACAAAATCTGGAAAAGCACCACTTGATGTGAAAATTTCAACAGAAAAAGGTGCTTATTATTAAATTATGCTCATCACACTCTACATAGGAATAATTTATCTAAAATTTATTGTCTTCTCTTTTCTATCTTTTTTTGATAATTTCTTTTGTAAAGAAAAACTTTAACCAATGCAATGGCATGTAATAGCAGCTCAAAATTCAACAAAACATCGTGTAAAAAATTATCCGGAAACTCAATTTAGAACTAAATGAACCTACTGTGGAGCTCTTAGGGAAAGATGAAAATTAAGACATTAATAAAGTAAGTCTCTTAGTGAAATTCAAAAAAAGAAAAACTTTTGCAAGTTTTGTATTTTTCTTATTAACCCTTTAAGCAGTTTGCCCGTACGGTGTACGTACTACCCAAAGTTGGCCTCATCTGGTTTGCCCGTACGGCGTACGGCCATCGATATTTCAGATTTCCTTTTCTGGTTTGCCTGAACTGTTCGGAAAATTGTAAACCTCAAAATTCACAGTAAGTGTGAGAGAAATTTTTGCATCATTTGTAAAAGCATTGCATGCAGAATGTACTTGAAAAAACCTAACATTTGGATGTTTTTCGACCATTATTGTTTAATAAAAAATGTTGTAAAAGCATTGAAAACGGAAAAAAAATTAAAAATTCTTAATATTCTTATTCTATTAAGTATGGTACTTAACTATATGCAATAAAAAAATATTCCTTTTTTGGAAGCATTTCTGGTAAAATAATTGACCGCTTAAAGGGTTAAAGTCATGCAGAAATCTTACTTAATTGAAGAGAATTTTCTTATTCTCTTCACTTTTATAAGCAATGTTTGTCTTATTTTCGTTTGAAATAACAATTTATTTTAAACATTTTTTTTTTACATGCACCATATATTAGTCACATTGAAAACATTACTCATTTTGTTAATACTCCCACTAAAATGTAACACGGAGTATACTGTTGTAACTTTTTTCAATAATAACTGATTTCTTTTAACCGTGACAGATATTAATTTTTCACTTAAGGATTTGTTTAATAAAGCAATTTAGATCTTTTGTGTTATTTGTGTTGAAATTTAGATCTTTTTGTGTTTCTCGTTTTCCCACCAGGTCCTTCGCCTATCAAGCCTGAGATCAAAGATAATGGTAATGGAACCTATAATGTGTCATACGTTCCACCACCTGAGGGTAGCAAATGTAATGTCAATGTTGTATATGGAGGGAAAGAAATACCTGGAAGGTAATGATAATGTTAAATACATTATGATTGAATATTAAACAAATGTTAATTTTGTTTTACTATTGAAAACACAAAAAATGCATGTTTGTTTACTCAAAATAATTTTGCGTCAATAGTGTATTTATAGCATAGTAAATTTAATTTATCAATACTGTTACAAATCTTGTAAATAGTTGTTGTTTTTCCTGCTTTGCATCATTTTCACTAGTTTTGGTTTTATCTGGCGACATGTTGCAAAAGTATCTGAAGATATCACTTTTATCTGTATACCGGCCCTGAAGCACTTTGTAGTTTTTACACTTGCCCTAACTTTGATAAGCGTGAAGACATTTTTCCCTCCGAGTGGTTTTTCTTTTTATTTGCTGGAACTTTCGTGAATGGATTAGTCAAGTTATGAATGAACAAGATTTTGCTAGAACGTTGTAGAGGTTTCCTTTTGAGTATAAATAGCTGGCCTTGAACACAGTCAGTTAGTTCTTTTCTGATTTAATTTCCGGTGACTCGTTTTATTCGCTATTCGCTTGGGTGAATGTTTGTTTTGCTGTTTTGCTTTTGTAATTTCTTAATTACTGATCACGTTGTGGTGCTGAGTTACTGTTGAGAGTACAGTGTACTGTTTGCTACCTAATTGCTGGATGTTTAGCAATTGTGTCCTGCTCCTTTTGTAAATAAGTGTACATACTTGTAAATAAATTTATAGTTACTTCCTCAAGATTGGAATGCTCATTTAAGAAAGTTGAAGGTGCTACGGACTCGTTACAAATACGTTATCTTAAAAATATTTTTGAATTGCTTAATTTAGACTTTAATAGAACTAAGTATGTGCATTTGGTAATTATTTTCAATTGACCATTTTTCATATTTACTCTGTCTCCTTAAAATCTGTTTATTATCTTGAAAATTAGGAAAATGCTTTTTTTTTTAAATTTAAGAAGTAAAATTAAATACTTTAGTTTCTCAGGGTGCGGCAATTTTGAGCAGTTTTTAACCTACATTTTGTATAGACTTAAATTAGAATTTATTGTATGTTTAATTAATAGGATGCTTCACTAATCATGTTAAGCGCAGTAATATTATTTTAATCAGGGCCGGACTGGGTGGTCAAAAAAGCGTGGGAAGGCTGAGTCGAAGGGCGCCAATTTAGTCTCCACAGTACTTTAAGAATTTAAAACTGACATTTCAAAAAATCCCGTAAATACAGAAGCGTGTTTTTTTATTATTATTTATTTATTTAGAATTCATTATTATTTTTTTAAGACTTTAAAATCTTAAGACTTTAAAATATTTTTATAGATAAAACACATAGGTATCATCTAAAGTCTTTTAGTCTATTTTTTAAAGTCTGATTTGTTTTTTCAATTCAATATTAATTAAATTATTATTAGTATTTTTACTAAATTAAAAAACCTTGCAAATATCTTGGGTCAAAGCTACAACGAAATGCAACTGATGGAACTCTAATTTATCCGGTGCACCCGAAGTGAAACTTTGTAGCACTAAATGTCAATTTGATGATGCTGGGAGACTGTTAAGAAACGCTTGAAAATTAAATTAATTGAGAAATCATTTTATATCTATGGATATACATTGCTATATTATTATCATTGTAAGGAATAATAAAAATGAATTAACTCTTGCAACAAAAATCAAAGATTTCAGTTTGAAAGAATAAGAGCGAACGAATTTCTTGGCCATGTTGTATAATTTTTCATTCGTTTTGCTTTTCCTTTTGCCTCCTTTTTTCACATTTGGAAGTTCAATGTAAATTATAATTAAAATGTAAAGTAGCACGTACATGCAAAATAAAAATTTCAAGTTTCTTGTTCTCTTGGAGAAGAAAACAAAAATCTTTCAGGATAATGCTTTTTCCCAGACACATTTGTATATCAGGATCTTGATCTAATGTCTAAAACTTCATTTCAGAAATGCTAGCTGTCCAAAGTGTTATATTTTAAAAGTACATATGTTTAAAAATCATTTATATTCATTTTCATGTTATTGTTGTCCTTAAGTTACGAAATTTTTTTGAGTGCACCCGCGCGCGAGAAAGAGCCTTCATTATAAAAAACAATTATATTAAAGAGAGAGAGAGAGATAAGAAAGAAAGAAAAAAGTTCAGGATCTGACTAGATCCTGACTACTTTTTAAAGTACAGTATACTCCCGATTTTATGCGGAATTGGGTGGCACATGTATCGCGGACAATGAAAAACAAAAAGCTTAAAACGGGGGGTAAAGAAGAAAAAAATGGTCTTTATTGTCTTTTGCTAAAAAATGATTGTATTGTACTTAAAACATGATGCAAACAGTGAAGATAGGTACAGTATTAAGAATTATTTGCATTTTAAGTTCTGAAGCACATAAGATCTATAAAAGGATAGGACCTATGATAACGTCCAACAATTTATTCGCTGAAGTACGCCTCACTCTTCTGTATTCAGCAAAAACAACAAACTTAATTTCACCAGATCTTCGCGTATAATCCGCCCCGTGGATAACCTGCTCAAAGATAATAGAGTATACTTTCAAATCAGCATATTGAAACTCATAGATCATATTACAATTAATTATAAATCCATGTATAGTAATTCTATAATTTAGGATTATACATCTAGAAAAATATTTTCTTAATACAAAGAAAATGAAAATTAAAATGAGAAATTTACTGTCCTTACTACTGTCACTTTCACCCTCACATCCCTTTTTACTTTCTTCTATATCTAATATATAGAAGAAAGTATTGGATTCGTGAAAATTTTCGAATGTCGAATTTTGCCGGATTTGCACATTTTGAGGTGCCCTGAGTCCATTTGGATCATTTTTGGAAAATGTCTGTGTGTCTGTATGTGTATGACCAGTTTTTGTGGCCGCGCTAGAGCAAAAACTACTGCATGAAATCGAACAAAAATTTTTTTATTGAGGAAACGCCCAGGAGATTCTGGGAAACAACAAGGGTCTGCTTTTGTTCTTGGGAGTGTAGGGATAGTGGTTTTAGGGAGCAAAAAGGAGCTACAGTAGATAGCGGAATGCAGTGGACTGCTTTCCCTATTTACGATAAGGGCGCCTACCCAACAGCCTTTAGGAGGGCATGGGCATGAGATAGCGTTTCTTTATAAGATATAGAAAGCCCAGTATACATTTTTTAAAAAAAAAGCAAACACATTGTGAAAACAGTTGAAGATCGCTGTTCGGGAGGGCGCACTGGGAAATCTCCCGGTTAAGTCTATGGCCAGCCCGGGCCCGATTTTAATAAATTTTCAAAAATTCACAGTAAAGTATTATCGTTATTTTGTGATATGAAATCATGAAGAAAGAGAAAATAAAATAAATCAAATGTCCAGTTCTTTTTTCATGAATAATTCTCAAAGCAAAAATGAAGTGTGGGTGTATAACATGAATCCGAAGGTAAAGTAAGGAAATTGAAAAAAAATAAGTTGATAATTTAAATCATAAATCCATACTTTGATTAACTCTAGTTTTGGCACTGTTATAAAAAGTCGATTAGTTGTGTTCAGTGTGGTGTGGCTCATCCAGGCTCTTATTTTGAAAGAGACGTTCAGTTATTTCAATTTAGTAACAAAATTTAAAAAAAAAACGACTTTTATTCACCCATTTCATAGACTAATGCAGGCATTTTTTGCAAATAAAATTCCTGAAATGTCTCAATATTTTGCAGCCCATTCCAGATGAAAGTAAAACCTGCTGTAGAGCCAGAAAAAGTAAAACTTTCTGGACCTGGCTTACAGAGTAAAGTACCAGCAAGTCTTCCGGTTGAATTTACAGTTGATACTAAAGAAGCTGGCCATGCCAATTTGGATGTTGCTATTAAAGTAAGATTTTTGAATTTTTCGATAAAGGCAATTTTATAAAATTACAGTGACACTTCCAATTATAGACATGTCTGAATAACTGAAATTGTTTTAGTCCCAGACCCTTAAAATGGGATACTGTGTTTTATTAAACTGTAAGTCGTGGGAACTCTAAATAAATGACACAAAATTGGTCAGATATTCATGGCAAGTTGGCAATTAATCATGAGGGAAATGATGAGCTGAAGGGTTGGGACAAATATCCTTTGTAATTCTCTTTGAAACATTCAGCTTTTTTTTTTTTTTTTTTTTTTGACCAGCGAAGAGAAACAAGCTTTTATTAAACAAAAGATAATTTGATAAATGTTTCAAAAGAAAAAAACTGAATCCTCTTCCATAAACCAGAAATTTATATAGTTAAAGCAATAGAGTAGTCTGGGAAAACAACATTCATATTGAAAAAATGTGTCAATTAATAGAACTGGTATTTAGTTTTATGAATGTTATTATTTAAAATTAAAGTGTTTTATGGGAAAAGTTATCAACATCTAGGGATATATTAATTAGGAAGGATTTTACTATGTTTGAAAATAACATGAATGTGATTGAAATTTTTTTTGCCATGAATATTCCAGTAATTTGTTTTAGCAATTCTTTTTTAGTTACCAATGCCCAATTCATTTTTAGTTAATATAATTTGATTAATTCTTTAGTAAAATAAAAGTTTTCTTTTAGAGACCTGATGGCAAGCCTCTCAAATCTCAAGTAATTGACAATAGGGATGGCACACATAAAGTGAAGTACGTGCCAGAAGATGTGGGACCACATACTATTTCTGTAAAATATGGTGGCAAAGAAGTACCTAACTGTCCTATCACTGTAAATAGTTATGCTGTTGGTCAGGCTGATAAATGCAAAATAACAGGTAAGCAATAATCAATTAATCACTTGAATTTATTAACCTTTTGATTTATTTCATTTACAAGTGAATCGGCAGTTTGAAGAAGGGAACAAATCCAAAAAGTAGTTTTTCGGGAAACTGATCCATATTATCCATAGCACCGGGATCACAGGCAATGCGCTAATTTGGATTAATGACTTTCTAAGGGGTAGACAATTCTCTGTAAGATTCCATGATATGGTTTCTAAAGCATATGCGATGAGGGCAGGAGTCCCTCGGGGCTCAGTCTTGAGTCCTCTCCTCTTCTTGATCTACATGAACACCATACACTCCACTATAAATCCTGACATAAAAATAGCATGCTATGCGGATGATATCGCAATCTGGCACTCTCACAAAGACATTAATAAGTCTGAGAAAACCCTAAACACAACGCTGGAAGGTATAGCTTCATGGGCAGATGCCCTAAAACTCACTATCAACACTGATAAAACAATCTATTGTATCTTCTCTACGGATAGACGACACAGAGGCAACTTCAGCTTAAATATCAGATTCAAAGGCCAAAAAATCGAAAAAGCTGATACTCCTACTTACCTTGGTATTACCCTAGACCCAGAACTTCGCTTTACAAAGCACGTAGAACTTACTGCAAATAGAGCTCTTGGAAGATTAAACATCCTCAGGAAACTTTGTGGAACCACTTGGGGCTCTAGATCTCAGACCCTGAGAAACACATACTGCACCATCATCAGACCCATCCTCGAGTATGCTACTCCAACTTGGGCTCCTGCTTCAACTACTACGAAACAACAATTAGATTCTGTGCAACATAGAGCCTCAAAAATTACAATAGGTGCCGTCTCCTCAACTAACAATGAAAAAGTGGAACAAGAGAGTGGTCTTCCACCATTGGAAAGCAGACGAAATCTCGCCACTGTCAAGTTCACAAATAGACTCCGCAGCAACAACAAAGACCATATATCGAGCAGAGTTTTTTACAATTGGAAAACCTCAACAAGGCTCAAAAGATCATCAACCCTTCAGCTAGATAGAGACATTAGAAGACAGATCCATCTGGAGCATTCATCCCTTGATTTCCTACAGGAACCTCTTTTTCCAAATAACCACCACCGAACACGACCATTCATTTAAACTTGCTTAAACCATGTTCGAAAAAAGAAGATCCTATTCTACTAAAACAAAAAGGCCTTGAAACAATAGAGAAGCTTTCGCAAGAGAACCTTGCTACTGCCTATACTGATGGTTCTTCAGATAAATCCCTCAATGGAGGAGGAGCAGGCATCCTTTTTACTCTTCCAAGCGGTGAAAAATTCAACCTTAAAGTTAATGCAGGCTTTATTTCCTCTAATTTCACTAGCGAACTCGTGGCGATCAAGGAAGCTATAACTCATTTCCTAAATAATTCTCAAGCTATGGATCTTGCTGAGGGACTGGTTGTCTTCTCGGACTCTAAATCAGCCCTTGAGGCCATCCGGAATGGAGAAACTAACATCACCACCACTATAAATAACTTGCTCGATCAGATGCACCGCAAAGGGAAATCTTGCCTGTTGCAGTGGATACCCGCACATGTGGGTATCGAGGGAAATGAGTGCGCAGACGCCCTGGCCATAGGCACGTAGTCTTGACCAACCCCTCTCCACCATCACACTTGCAGATGCGAATGCAGTGGCAAGATGCAGAATTTTAGACCCTGCCTTAAAGAAGCCATTGATAACCGACTTCGACGTTCCTAGAAATATTACGACCACAATCGCCCGTCTCAGAACAGAACATTATAAAGGAATGAAAATGCTTCCTGACGGGACAAGGACTTATCCTTGCTGCAGGAACTGCCCAGAGACCCAACTCACACCAAGACACATCTTCGAATGCCCAAGTATTACTGCAGCGATCCTGAAACTCGGTTTGCTACCAGATAGGGATCTCTTGCAAGAGACCCTCTACAGTCCTGAGGCACCGAAGTTAGCGGCTACGGTCCTTCGGACCTTCGACAATATTTAGCACAATGCGTAGACACGACATCATCATCATCAGTTTTTCGGGAAATCGAAAAAAACTTTCTAAAATACTGAATTATTTTTTTATTTCTTTCTGATTCATTTGTAGCATTATCTACCTTTAAAGTAATTGGATGTATTTTACATTTTGATTTTATCTATTGTATGTAAGGATTTACGGGCCATCAAAGTCGTTGGATTTGTTCCCTTCTTCAAACTAATGCGATGGTATAGGGATTTTCAAGTAAAACAGCTTACAGGTATGATGTTTGTTTGAAAAATTCCTTGTTTAATGAAAGATTATTGTAACAACATTTAAAAAAATTGATTAGGACAACAAAATAATCAAAAAATATGTTTATTAAAAATGGATGACATATTTGCGAACTTTCACTAAGAAATTTCAAAACTGAATTTTTTATCAAAACAAAATAGGTAGGTTATGATAGAATTTGTTATCCAACCAAATGATAAAGATTCACGGCAACAGTGCTGCTCCCTAGCCTTAGGTCTGCGTAATTAGTTGGAAGAAGGAAACAAAGACCTGACTTGTTCCTTTCTTCCACCAACTCAGATTTAAATGCTGCATCAATCAATGTTGGAGGTTGATTTTTGTTCTTTTCTTCTCACTAACATGTGTATCCACAGTAGGAGATATACAATCACGAAAAAACCAAATTTTGAAATGTTGGTCTTCGTTCCCTTCTTCAAACTGCCGATTCAAGTTCTGATGAGTAGTAAAAATGTCAACTTTTTTTTTTTTTTTTGATAGTCAAAAAATATTCAATAATTTTGTATTTGAATCAATCAGCATTGAATCTCTCATAATAACGCTGAACATTTTCTGTAGTTCATTTTTTATAGTTCGTCATTTCAAAATTCAAGTAAATGATTATTTTTGAGGTAGTTGGATTTGGTTGATTTGTACAGTTGTTGAATGTATGATAATTGTTTCAAATAGTTTAGAAGTATTAATCAACATATTGCAATGAATTATAAATATCTCAGTTAGGAAGATTAAAGTAACTGCTGAACTTTGTGAGACAAAGAAACTTTAAAACATATTTTTTGCATCCCCCCCCCCCCAAACATTAAAAATTATATCAGAAGATGTAACAAACAGAATCACTCCTCCCACCCCCTCTCCCTTTCAGTTCAATGTTTTTTTCTTTCCAACAACAAATGAAACAATATTTTGTATGAGCAAAGTAAGTTTTTTGGGAGAAATTTTGCCTATCAAGAACTTATTTTATTTATTCTACAGGGTTACAGATAAGTTAATAAAATATACTACCTAATCTGGCTTAAAAGATGACATACACTTTAGACTATTAAAACGCATTTTTTCTTTTCTTTTTAATTTCTAACACAGGCCTACAAAAAAAAATTTTTTTTTTTTGGTGCCTAGGATTTTTGAGCAGATTTTAACTACATTTTTATTGCTAAATCTGAATATGCAAGCAGTTTTTCTGTATCAGCTCTAGATTTTTAGATAAATTCACTTATCTGTCAATGCTTTTTTCTATGTTTTAAGCTCAAGTATGAGTGTTATAAAATTTATACAGGGACATATTCTTATATATTTTCCTTATTGTATGTTTTATTTTGAAACCAATTAAATTTAAAATAATAATATTTATGAAATAACTAATTATTATTTAAAAAAATAATTATTTTTTAAATTTATCTATATGTATAAAAATGAATATATGTATATTTGTTTGTTCCTTATACAAATCCACAGTTTTCGTCGGATTTTCATCAAACTTGCCACAGAGGTTCCTTGGTGCACTAGAATTCACATAGGCGGGGTTTTTAAATTTTTAAAAACTCCAAAAAGCTCAAAATTCAAATTTTTCGTCTCAAAATGGCCATTTTCTTTCAACTTTGAATAGATAGAGTAATAGTCTTTAAGAATACTTATTGAAAACACTTAACACATTTAAATACGAGTATTTTCCGATAAAGATTATGATTAACAATAAATTATCAATTCAAGGCTCACCTTTTTCATTTTAGCATGAAATAAGTTGAAAACAATTACTGTTACAATAATTTGAATCGTTTATTTCGAAAAGGTAACATCTCTATTTTGATCTCCTCTGTCTCTTTAGAAAATTAAACAGCGCACGGTTATATTTTTGAATGTCATAATCAATGGTTATTTGGTAAATTATTGCAGTAATTGTGTACTTAACTAAAGGCATTTTTTCATTGATTATGACATTCAAAAATGTAACCGTGCGCTGTTTAATTTTCTAAAGAGACAGAGGAGATCAAAACAGAGATGTTACCTTTTCGAAATAAACGATTCATTTGCATTCAACGCTATTTGAACCACTATGTTGTATTAATAAGCACCTGGGCAACGCCAGGTAATAACCCTAGTTTATTATAAAAAGAAGACTAACAATATAAGATATAAAGGGTGTTTTTTTTAGAGGTATAGAACTTTAAGTTGGCAAAACTTTTTTAACTGGCGGCCATTTTGTCAGCTGTCAAGTGATTTATGTTTAGTTTGGTTTGGCATTTCAACATGAAGCCACACGATCACCTAGCAAGGCGTGAATTCGGAGAATGGGCTCAAAACAAGATTGCCGTTGATCCCGATTTTCATAAGCGAATTATGTTTAGCGATGAAGCTCACTTTTGGTTGAATGGATATGTCAATAAACAAAACTGCCGTATTTTGAGTGATGATAATCCTCAAGTGTATGTTGGGACACCGTTACATTCAGAAAAACTGACTGTTTTGTGTGCTTTATGGGCTGGTGGGATAATTGCTCCGTACTTCTTTAAAAACGATGCTGGCCAGAACGTTACAGTCAATGGTGACCACTATAGAGCCATGATTACTGACTTTTTGGTTCATCAGTTGAATAATTATGATGTGCAGGAGCTGTGGTTTCAACAAGATGGCGCAACATGTCACACAGCTCGTGGCACAATTGATTTATTGAAGGATACGTTCGGTAACTGCATAGTTTCACGTTTTGGGTCCGTGAATCGGCCTCCAAGATCGTGCGATTTAACGACACTTGCCTATTTTCTGTGGGGAAAAGTGAAGTCGCTAGTCTACGCCGATAAGCCCACAACAATTGAGCACTCGGAGGACAACATTCGCCGCGTTATTGCCGATATGCGACCACAAATGTTGGGAAAAGTAATCGAAAATTGGACCTCCAGATTAGACTACGTCCAAGCAAGTCGTGGCCGTCATATGGCAAAAGTCATATTTAAATTATAATGCCAGAAGATTATCTTTCGAATAAAATAAATTTCATGTCAATTTAAAAAAATCATCTGTGTTTTATTCCATTTCAAAGTTCTATACCTCTAAAAAAAACACCCTTTATAACTGACTGGTTGACGTTGTTTCTTGTGCATCTTGGATAAGAGAGACAAAACGCAACACTGGGTTAGAAAAGAGTGGCTTAGGACAGCAAACAAGGATGTTTAGGAAAAGAATATCATCAATGATCCTTTAGTTCCAAGAGAGAAGATCATCTTTCCACCACTGCATATCAAGCTGGGTCTAATGAAGCAGTTTGTAAAGGCTCTTGATAAGAATGGATCATGCTTTGCATATATAGGGGTAAAAATGCCTCAGCTGAGTATGGAAAAAATTAAAGCAGGGATATTTGATGGCCCACAAATAAGACAGTTGATTAAAGACCCTGGCTTCATAAATTCAATGATTGAGATTGAACAAAAAGCCTCGAATTAATTTGCTTCAGTTGTCCAAAATTTTCTGGGTAAACATAAAGCTGAAAACTGTGTTGAATTAGTCAATGAGATGATGAATAATTTCAGATCACTTGGGTGTAACATGAGTAGAAAGGTGCACTATTTACACAACCACTTAGACCGTTTTCCTGATAATTTAGGAGACATTAGTATGGTGAAAGATTTCACCAAGATATAAAATGCATGGGGGATCGCTATCGAGGAAGATGGGATACTCACTTGATGGCAAATTACTGCTGAATTTTAAAACGCGGAATTGTTCTAAAATACGCTCAAGAATGTCATGCAAAAGAAGTTTCCGAATTGTTCAGTGAGTAACTAGTTTATATGAGGACTTTTTCTGTTTTCTTTTGTATATAACTAGCGATACCCGCACGGCTTTGCCCGTGGTATTAAATGAAAAGTTCATTTGTAAAATAATTGATATAGCAGAAAAAAACACTATTTTAGTTATAATTCAACTATAATTCCTTCAAAGTATGATATAAAAATCTGGTATGGACCCCACACTACTTCCTTTTACGTGTAAATTTCTTAGTAGATGCCTTAAGTGTTAAAATAGTGCTTGGAGTGAGCAAGATTACAGTTCAAGCATTTACATCCCTAGTTTGCCACGAAACAATGCAAAAAAATGTTTTACAATGATTAATCTACTAAATATCACCGATTTTAACATCATCCAGTGGATTTTTCGGAAAATGTCGCCAATAGCGCCAAATTGAACCCAAATCAGAAAAAAAAAATCGCCACATTTGTCACCAACTTGGCGTCAAACACTTGGTCGCGCCAATTCATATCACTTTTGTCTGCATTGAAATTAACACTGATTTACCCCATAAAAGGAGTAAAACACCCCCTTGGGGACATTCGAATGCAACAGAACCAACTCACAGAAACCAACAGACATCTTACCAAAGTTTAAAAGAAGAAGAAAGTTTTCTTATCTAACTTCAAAAACAAAATAACACATTTTCCGAAATGACACGCTTTAGAAAGAACGTTGAAATATCGCAATTTATACGATATTATTGAAGGTTCTTGGCGCTATTTAAAAAGTCGCCAATTTAGTAGCTAATTTGGGATACCTTGGATAATTCTGAACCCCTATCCCTTCCATAAATAAAGAAACTTACGTATTATCACTTTTGTGAAAGAGAAATTGTCGCCAAATGTTGAGGTATTCTCTATGAAGCTGATTACTTTTTGGCAATCTGAAATCAATTTGAATATTATATTTGGCGCTAAAAGTACACCATTCCTTAAGGCGTTAAAATAATTTCCAACATTGCGGTATATCATAGCAAATAGTTTGGACATGAAAACGAACCATTGATTGGATGTTTGGCGAGAAAATATAGTAACATACTTTGATTGAAAACAGCAATAGGTATAAAGAACAAAATAGTGTTCGTCTGGAAAATAATGCATGCCATCTAAGCCTCTACAAATCTAAAGGAGTTCCGAAATATGAAACTGAATCTCATTTGTTTTTAAAAAAAGATTAATCTATTAATCAAATACCTTTTTTATCCTTTATACTTGAGATAGTTATTGGGAAAACTTCCATTATTGAGGGCTCTTGGCGCGATTTAAAAGATCGCCAAATTTACGGTAGCAAGCAATTCCAACTATCTGCCAGAGAGTTGAGTTGATACACTAAATACTCGATTGGATTGATGAAAGCCTTCGAAAATGGAGTTTTAAATTGAAATTACAAAGACAGAATCATGTCTAAAATTGAAATAAAAAAATAACTACTCATCGGATTTTATTGAAACTGGTCTCTAAACCTTCCCAGTACCAAAAGGAACAAACGGTGAAAGTTTCAGCCAAATCTCCCGAGTAGTTTCTGAGATCTTAGGGAACACACACACATATATACACATTTACCAACATTCATTTTTATATATATAGATAAATAATATCTGTGTAATATAATAAAAAATAATTGTTTAATTTGATATTTTTAAACCATGGTTTTTCTTTTCAAATAGTGTTATGTACAATTCATTAAAATGCTAATATCTTAAAAATTCGAGCTGATAGGCAAAAACTAATTGCATATTTGAATTCAGGGAGTCAAATTCATAAGAAATCACCTCCAAAATCTTCGGCACCAAAACCACTGTTGACCAGTGTAATATATAAAGTGAATGTTAAATTATCTGTTATTATGAAATTATTGAATATTTTTGATTTAACGAGAAAAAAGTTGAAATTCTTATTACTCTTCTAAACGTGTTCATGAAATAAACTAAAAGGTTTTTTAAAAATAACCGTAAGAAAACATGTAGTTTTATGCTGTAATATTTGCTTTTTATAAATTTTTTTAATGAATCTTTTCTCTTTTGTAGAGGGTGTCCAAGAAAAAGTTTCTATCAATGATGAGTACTGTGTGACGGTCAATGCTGACCAAGCTGGAACAGGATCTGTCACATGTCATATAACTAGCACTAATACAACAGGCGATGTTGACATTCAAGTTGAAGATAATGGCGATGGCACATTCTCAATATTCTATTCTGTTAAAGAAGTTGGCGACTACTCTATAAATATTAAATTTGGAGGAAATCCAGTTCCTGGTGGCAGTTTTTCATTCCAGGTAAGGTTTTAGTTTTTAAACTGTGGTAAATGTTGATTCCATAGGGATATAAATACATCAGTGTTGCTCTTATTGCACTTTTGCATCATAATAGATCTATCCTCTTGGAAAACTTGGGAATTTTTCAGAGACCTGGAAAACCTGTACAAGTCAAGAAAATCAGGATTTAAAAGGAAAGTGTTTTAAAATTTTTAATTCTGAGAAAAGGATAGAACACTTTTGCTTAAAATGTCAAAGATAAAACATTTGCTTCTGTAATATGCAGCAACTTATCGCCCATAAGAAAGGGCAAAGAAAAAACTATGTATATGGTTTGGTAAATATATTTTACCTACCAGTTTGAAGGTTAAACTCAGCTAAAATAAAAGGAAATCTGCCTCCAGCTGCTCGGTTACTGACTATACTGGACTGACGAGTTCCTAACCAGAATGAAATTGCAGTCTCAATATGTTAGGACCTTTCTGTGGGTATATTTGCTGATAAAATATTGCCATTATTTCTTCCAGCTCGGTTATTCTAGATAAAATAACAGAGCTGGATAAATAGCCAGAATAACCGAGCTAGTGGCGTATTGAATGCATTCTATGCGTTTTTTTAATGATGGTATGAGAAGTCGAGAAAGACCTGGAAAAGTCAATAGTTGAATGTGGATCTGAAACAGACATCCTGCTGTAGAAAAAAAAAAAGCAGATTGTTCTCTCAATGCCATTTTCTCGACATACAAATACTTATGTATTATGAAAAGTTTTCACAATATCATCTTATACCCTTTTTTTCTTAATGGTTTTATGTTGCTGTTTTTATTTTAAGAAATACAGAAATTCGAACTGTTAGCTTAACATAGCTTCAATGATGTGAAATTGGAATTAAGGGTTTCTCCTAGTACTGAGATGTACTGAATTTTTTTTTACATGTTGGAAATACAAGGATTTTTACTGAAATGCTTCAAATCTAAAATATTTGAACAGAATATGTATCATGATGTCAACTGAGGGGTATTAATCTGTAACAACCAAGACTTAATCAACTTTTTCTTTTTTTTTTTAAATGGAGGTTTGTTTAAGTAACAAATGTAACTGTATTGTAATTTATTGCACATCACTTAAGTAAGCTATCAAAACTAAAATTGAAATTTTAGGCACTTTTATTAAAGTTGAATTTCTAAGCGAAATTATTTAAATTTATTTAGGTTGGCAAAAAGAAGAAAGTCTTTTTTTGAATAGAGGTTCTGAAGAGCTCAGTATTACTACAATTTGCTCTTGTTTATTACTGTTTTATATCCTAGTGTTGTATAATGAAATGAAAAAAAAAATGGGTTAATTGAAGAGCTGTAACGAGGGAAGGGAAGCCTTTCAACTTTTAACTAAAACTTGTATAATTTTTCAACTACAAAGCAGGCACAGAACAGAAAACTAAAGTTTAGAAAAAAGTGTTAACATAATGGTTGAACTGAAACAGGGTCTTTCTAAAGCATGATGATGCCATGGACAAGTATTGGTACTTTCCCTCAATAAAAGTTATTGATAATTTCAATGCACAGTAGAAGAAGTTTTGTATTGTAATTATCACATTATTGAGCATGCATGCAATATGAAAGTAGTTGTATATGTACTACAGAAAAGTAGTACTATATATATTACAGAACTTTATAATAATGCTTACTCTAGCTACCTAGGGTATCAAGTTTATGTGCATTTTATGCTTTTGAAGACAAATTTAGCAACATTTTACTCTTTTCAAGATCTATTTCTGAATTTTATTTCCATCTCATCAAAATGGATTATTTTCTAAGTCCAATAAATTTGCTGTAGACCAGTATTTATCTCCTGTCATCCCTCTAAATCAGTGGTTCTCAACCTTTTAACAGCTACCGCCCCCTTTAGGATTGAAAATTTTCTCAGCGCCCCCCCCCCTTGTGGACGGACGTAAAAGTGGAAGGGGGCGGGAGTAGTTTTTTTGACCGGTTTAATTCTATAATTTTGTCCAAACAGATAGTTGAAGAGTGACTATAGAGCAAAAAAACTTACGCTTATTTTTTTTTTCTTTAAAATATTTTTTAGAAAAAGCGGGCATTTTTCCCCCTCTGAAAAGCTGTGTCAGAAACAACCAAGTGCCTAAAATGGGTCCATTAAATGAGTGAACCATTTAATTTTTGAGATAAATAAGAACAACACGGTTTGAAATGAAACTGCACCGTTTTCAACATTTGTTTGAAAATCAATATATTTTGAAAAACACACTACGTTCAAATAGTTCCTGAACAGTCCGATCACAAACAGTCTCACTCTTATTTACTTGCAACTATGCAATACGCACCCCCTATTTATTACGTACGGATGTAGGATTTTATTGCGGAAAGGCCTATAACACAAAACCGTTCCTTCTATTTTTCCTATGAGGGACTAAGACTTGAAACTCTGACCCGTACATGTTACCTTTAAAGATTATGAATCAAGTTTAAAGATTAAAAAAAAACACGTATAAGTTGAATTTACAAATTACGAGATAATTCAATTCAAAGAAATTCTTTTTGATTAATTTATTGCTTTGAAGGTTAGATTAGATAACAAAAGTTATAAGTATGCCTTTGGCGACATCAGAGTAAAGACGTGCGTGAAATATCGTTGATATCCCCCGAACTTTGTTTTGAAAGCGAAGTCTTAAAAAAGCGGTTTTATTTTAATTTTAGGTTTAAGTTCAGATTCCACCACCGGTGAAACATTTATAATTGACGTAATTTTAGGCAATTTTTGGTAACATTAACTAGGGAGAAAGAGGTCTCTTATAAAGATTTTTCATAATTGAAGTTATTTAAAGGCTAAGCTTTGTAATGTTAAAGAGTCGGAGCTCCTTCCAACCTTCTCCGAAATTGAACTATGAAAAACGCAAAATTTAAACTATTTTTGTTGATGGAATGGTCAAGGTTCGGGAGTTTCCTCCCGAAAATATACCCACCACCCCCTTACCGCCCAAAATCTGTCCACCGCCCCCCTGCCGCCCAAAACATGTTCACCGCCCCTCAACATCTTCCCACCGCCCACCGGGGGGCGTTATCGCCCCCGTTGAGAACCACTGCTCTAAATAATTGAAATAGTACAAAAAGTCAGCATTTCTGCCAAAAGTCTTAGGTGTAAATTTTTAAATCACTTCTTTTAGAGGCTTTAGCTATATTTTCAAAGAAAGTTTGCTTCTATTTAAGGCCATGGTTTCACTCTTTTTAATGCATGTGCACCTTTTTGTGTGTCATTAGCTATTTATACCCCAACGAATCTCTCTTAAACTAGTCTGACACATTTTGATAAAATTAGAATTTAGCTGTAAAACTGTTCAATTGCTTATAAGTAATTTATATTTTTTTTTATTTGTATGAATAATTTAACTATTAATATTTTAAAATCAGGCATAAAATTTTACTAGGCGTTAAATTCCGTCATTTTCCGCGTAGTTCTGCAATATCTCATAGATGGCAGCACGAGCTAATTTCAAAATTTTTAAATACGATTTTTACAGAATTAACGAAAAGAATATAGATTGAAATTTTGTATGAACTATTTCTGGAATAAAAAAGTGGTCAATTAAAAAAAATGCTTTGAAAATACGTGCGTACATTAAAATAAAAAGAATTTTAGTTTATATTGTTTATTAGAATAGTGACAAATAAACAAATTAATTTCTAATTTATTAAACGTGATTACGAAATCAACGACAAAAATATGGATTGAAACTCTGTTGTAACTGCTTTTCGAACACGAAAGAGGACAAAATTATGAATAAATCTTTTAAAGAAAACTGCTTTTCCTGAGAGAAGAGAGGAGGGGACAAGATTAAAACTATTAAAATTTGATAACAATACAAGTTAGATTTGAGATTTTAATTAGAAATTACACAAATAACTTGAAAACATGACATGAAATAAAGTTGCAAAGATAACTTTTGGACTTAAAAATGGGGGTAATTAATGAAATAGCACTTCAAATCCAAATTTTGCTGTTTTCAGCGGAAGGGGGGGGGGGGGTTGACTGAAAAAGTAAGCTCAAAACAACATCAGGAAAAATGGATGAAAAACTTCGACTTAATTTTTTTCCTATTCACTTTTTTCCCGGCACATGAAGCTCATACGTGGGTACATTACGAAACACGGAAAAAATGACACTTCCGATGAAAAATGTCTAACCATGCAAAATGATCAACGAAAATTCATAACACATGAAGGATGGAATCTAACGCCTAGTATCATTTTGCAATGTTTTTTATTTTTCATCAGAAATATCATTGCTTCAATGATTTCTTATAACCTAAACCAATTTTTTTTCTTTTTATGTTTGCACGTTAAAGGTCACGAAATAGTTCATACATAATTTCAATCTATATTCTTTTCGTTAACTTTGTAAAAATTGCATTTAAAATTTTTGAAATTCGCTCGCGCTGCCATCTATGAGATATTGGCAGAACTACGCGGAAAATGACGGAATTTAACGCCTAGTTAAAATTTTAAGCCTCAAGAAATAGTTAGTATAAACTACAGGCTTGTTTTTGTTTACAAAGCTCATCAATGATTGGCTCCAGCTCAAAGGTAATGTGTACTTTTTGTTATATAATTAGTACCAAAAGCATGTTTTAAAATACTTTTTGGTACTTAACAACATACCCCTAGAAATGTGGATACCACCAAAAATTAAGAATCTGATTTAAGCAAAAGGAGGACAGGTGAGATTTCAGGTCAGCCTTTCATTTAGGTCATGAAAATGAGCAAATAAGCTATTATTTGCAGAGATTCATCATTGACAAAAACTTAAGTTGTTCATTTGGGTGTTTTAATGAGGCAGAACTAGAGATGTAAAATTTTCGGAAATTTTGAAGTGATGGAAAAAAACCGGTTTTTTTCCTGTTTTTTTCCGGAAAAATTGGAAAAAAATGAAAAATTGACTTTTTTACAATTAAAAAGAACGTTTTTTAATAGTTTTGTTTTTCTTGGACCATTTAAGAGGTTAATCATTAAAAATATATGCAATCAACACATATTATTTTTCCTGATGGCAGAAATACGCATAATTAGGTAGGTTTTAATAGCAAAAAAATAGCCTTTCTGTTTTATGACTCAAAGCTTTCTTGGTCAAACCCCACAAATGAATTATATCGTCATTTCACTGTTAATATTGGATAAAGTGTGTCCAACCCTTACAATTAAATTTTCTATTTTAGACTGCCTTTAAAACTTAAAATAATAAGTAGATACTTTCAAACATCAATAATAGTATTTGAGAGAAAAATCAGAATGATTTTTCTCCTTTGCAATATAACCTCACTATCTAAAAATGAAAACTATTGAGTTCTGGTTTTTCCCCACCCAATCTAAATCCAAATAAAAATTAAATGACTTTTTTTTAACCTTTCTAATAGAAAACTATAAACTGCGTAACGGTTTCTAAACCTGAACAAAATTTAAACTGGAGTTTCAACTTACTGCACTGCCTTGCTAAGCACAATAGTCGTACATCAACTTTTCAACAGAACCAGAGTTGTTAACCAGAGGTTGCTATCTGTTTCGTATATGTTATTAATAAAATGTTTTGTAGTCATTTAACTTTTTTTTAATCTGCTGAATAAAAAATCATCACAACAAAATATATGGAGGCGCAGCTCTTTAAAATGCAATATCTCAGTTTGAGCTCAATTGCAGATTCTACTATGTGCTTAGCAAGCACGGCAATATACATTTAGTTCGCATAGTCAGCGGAAACCTCGTTCTGTGGCTGAAGTTATGCTTATTCATTTCATGAAGAAGTAAAATTAGTTCTTCATTAAAAGGACGTTGGTTTTGTTAAAGAAGTTTCTGTGTAGAGTTGTTGTGTTGAGAGAGTTTTAATAGTTGATAGCGTTGAATTCTGCTTGGAATTTGCAATAAAGGTAAGTGTACTTACTTTAATAGTTTTTTTTTATTATTTAGTTATTTATTTTATATTTTGTGCTACTTTAAATACACAGAACGTTAATAATTATTATCTTAGTACGATTTGAACTGAATTGTTAGACACATAAAAATCTTTGAAAGATATGTAAACTATTTAAATTAAGTTATTAAATTTTTTGTAAATATGCTGTCAAAATGTTAGTAATATTGCATATTAATATAAAATTTTGGAAAATATCTAAATACCAAAAGGAAATTAACAATTTTTAACAGAAAATTGGTAAATCTATGATATGAAATTAAATATGTATGTGACAGTTTATTTTATACATACACAAAGTAGAGGAAGTGCATAAAAAAATCAGTTAAAAAGTGAGGTAATGCATTTTGTATGAAAGAATTCACATTAATAAATGAAAATTTTTGTGCATAAGCACTTATCAATAATGAAATAATTTTACCTTTCAGTGGCGGTGGCGATATGTAATTTTTCATAAGAAATAATTTATGTACTTTTAATATCAAAAATACACTAATAGTAGACCAATTATAAAATCTGTTGTGTTTACAAAAGTTGGAATTTAGTCAGAATTATTTTTTTACCTAATTGAGCAGTGGTTCACTGATTACAAAATGTTTAAATGTGTTTTTAACATAAATTTCTGTACTTATTTACTATTGCTTTAACATTTTCAATTAAAAATTGTGCTGTCCTAGAGTAGAGAACGTAATGTTTATAAAATGGCCAATACTCAAGTATTTCCTTAAAAACTGGATAAATTTTATTTATCTTTTTTTCTGCTTTCCAAGCTGAAAATTATCAGGGAGTATGACCAGAAATTGAACATTTTAGCACAATTTCAGTATCCAAATTTCATAATTATCCTAAAAAACTAGTATTTTGTACACGATTTAAAAAAAAAATGCTCTTTGATACCTGCAATGTAATTAAATAAGGAAAAAAAACGAAAATAATGGCTATATGCTTTTGCATCAAGATGTTTAGGGGAACTAAATGAAAAGCGAAAATGCAGGATTCAATAAATTAACGCTTCTAACAATTATACAAACAAAAGTTTTTCTAGTCATTTCTTTCTTAAAATTAAATGGAAAAATTCAATTTTTCCGGAGTGGAAATAAACCTCCTCGGAAAAAAACGGAAAAAAAAACGGTTTTTTTCCGACTATTTTCATCTCTAGGCAGAACCTTTAACTCAGGCAGATGTTTACCTTTTTTTGTGGGAGGAGGGGGTATTGCCGTCCTTAAATGCATATAAAATACCATATTACGATTGGTAACCTAAAGTAAAGTTTTAAACACCCCAATTCTCTGCCAAAGTTTAATCAGCAATGCAGCACTGTAAGTAACAAAACAAACAGAATGCTGGATTTTATATCAGTAAGCCTATTTAAATGGTTTATAAGAAGTTTCTACCTTTATACAGGAGTTTGGTGCAACGTTTAAAGTGTGCTTTACAGTTTTGGTCCCCTACTCTAAAAAAAAATCAATTTATTGAGGATGTTAAATTTCTTCACAGATAGCAAAGCCGGGGGACATTTTAAATTCAAAGTGAATCTTAAAATTGGGGGAAGAGTGCCACTTTATTAGAGCTCATTTGAACTATTTTTTTTTTCTTTTTTTGAAAGTAAAACGCTGTTACTTGCAGGGTTGTGAATAGTCTTAAATTCTTTTGAACTTTCTGTCAATTTTTGTCGTAGAAGAGTGATTTTTTTTTTTAGTTTTAAACGTTAGTGTCAAGAATGTTTTACTAAATATGATTGATACGACTGGGGAGCTGTATAAAAATTAAAATTTCGTAACTCTTTCAAAATTTGATTTTTTTTTTGAAAGACATTTCGTAGCCCAAATTCCTTTCGTAATTTAGAGTTTTTTCCAAAATGAACTATATGCTTATCTCTAACGGTTTAGAAATTAGCTATTGGGCCACGATAGGAGTGGACACCCTGTATTTACAGTACTACTCTGCCATCTATGTATAATAAATTTGATTTGCATTATATGCATGTGTATTAAATTGGTTTTACATCATGCTATAAAAGCTTTTTGGTAAATAACACTCAAAATATAATGCTTGTTAATTTGTTGAACTATCAATTTTAAGTTTAATTATATTTTATTAGTAACAAAATTAATATCAAAAGTTTCTCATGTTATATTTTTTCAAAAAATCGTGATATTTTTGTACCCTGCTTAACATACAGATTTCGTCTGTGATGTTCTGCAGCCATGCATAAAAATTGGAATATTTACCAAAAAAGGCTCAATCCAGGTGTTTTTAGTTGACATGTCGCCTGATGTATCTCAGACTTCTTCTGAGCATAAATGAATTCTGAGAAAAAAGACGTAACTTTTTCATCTTTTTTCAGTAGGGGTCAGTAACAGATTTTATGGGCGCTATACTGCTTATGATGGCTCATATAGTCTTTGCTCTTGAGAGAGTATCCGGGAGTATTGAGCAGATATCAGAAAAGCAAATTGCCTTAGTGCAAGAGGAAGACGCGACTGGCACATGACATGTTGCGATTGTGGAAGTTTTAACGCTCGTTGGAACTAGAATTAACATGTATAAGTGAATAACTCAAGTAGAGATGAAAGGCGCACACATGCTGTCGAATGATGTTTTAAACACTGCTTTGATTGCGCGATTCTGGACTTGAATTCACCAGTCGCTGTGTACATGTAACTTTCGTGTAAGATGTCTACTTCTTCAGCATCTTAGTAACACGCTTGCTCATTCAAATGGTGCGATTCGAGTGAAAGGCAGTTAGTTGTTTTACCAGAAGACCGACAATATCTATTAAGATTTACTCATTGATGACATTTAAAAACAACCTGCACTTCAGTATAATAAACTCTTGAGTACAAACAGGCTCATTCAAGGAATAGTGACTGTGCTGAGCCACAAAATTTGAGCCGTTTCTTGTTTCTTAGCAATTTTCAGTCTGCGTTGTTTTTTTTAAAGCTTAGGAGCTTGGGAAACTTTCTGATTTTGGATCGAAGATTGTTAAATTCACTATCTTGCGTCCTTGCAAGCTTCTTCCCCCCCCCCCCCCTCCCTTTCTCTTCGAAAGGACGATGTTCGTTTCTTCAAGAAAGATCGTTGGTACCTCACAACAGATGACCAACCAGTCATTTTCTTTGCTGAAACATAAAAAATCCCCCTTAAAAGCTTGAATGATTCTTAATTAGATGCTGTTTTACTTATTCCAATAGAAATTTTTAAGGATTTTTGTATTTTTTCTGAAGCGAAGTTTTAACTGTAGTTGTTGTAAATCACCTGTCAATTCTTAAATTTCGAACGCATCCCTAGGTTTCCTGATCTAATTAAAAAAAAAAAAATCTGCCGCTTGAATTTTGCAACTATCTACGTTTTTATCTATCCCCCTACACTTTTCCCTAACTTATTCTAGGTTCTTCTTTTTTTAAGTTACATAAAACTATTCATTTAAAAAAGCGAATGACACAGACAACGGCAGGGTTGCCAGATTTAAGAACTGTAAATACGGGACAGGCTCTCTTGGGGGGGGGGGGGGAGATTTAGAGATGAAGTCTAAAGGTTGAATTTTTGCAACCTTGACTTTGATATTAAACGTTTCTCACAAATATAAATGAAGAAAAAGATACACAATGATCATATGAATAAAAACTTAATTTTTTACCATTGCATAGTAAATTTTCGTCATGCATATTGGTGGGGAAAAGTTTTCCACTAATTATTGTGAACATTCGTATTTCCCTGGTGTTAACCCCCTTTTTCCTAACGCAGGCCCGTCATTGCAAATTTTGCCGGTTGGGGTGGGGTAAACTATACCAAATTTCAATGTAAATTATACCAAAAAAAAGCAAAAGCCACACCCACTTATATGCAAATACATTAATTTCCAAAACTAGGGGGAAGGCCATTGACCACCTGTCCTGATGCCCCAAATGACGGCCTGTCTTGGCGTGAAAGATATAATAGTCGCTTCTACTAATGATTAATGTTTAGTATGTACTTTTTTTCAAAAAGCTAGACGTATCAATGGGGAAATTTGAGCGCAAAATAATTTTAAGGAGTCATTAACAAAAAATTTGATTACAATTGAGTAGACATAGAATTAAACCTCACTACTTGAACTCACTATAATAAGTTAACCTAAAACAAATTAAAAAAAATCAGTATTCAATATCTCTTGGGGGAAAACTAGATTTGTCAATATTATAACATGATAATTATTCTTATATAACCTCGGAAAATTCCCTTTTTTTTAAATCATATTTGCTACTAGATTTTACTGCTGCAATAATTCTTTCTAAGTTTTAATGGTCTTTAGGATGCCATAAAACTCACTGTAATTTATATCTTTGTCGCTCATTGTAAAAATTATGCATCTTCATGTTTTTAAAACGCGTATTTGTTTGCTCAATGGAATAACATTTAGTTACATCTTTAAGTATAAAAGCGAAGCAAAGCAAATTTTAAAAAATTGAAATTGATTGATTCAAAAAAAATCTAGTGACTAATAGCAGCTGAACACATACATTTCTTTTATAATTGAAAAATTGAGAAGTGCTTTTAATAAGGCATAGCAAAATCATTTACAAGGAGATACACCACTTTTACAATGAGCGTTTGTTGAATTGATTGTCTCAATAATTTCTGCTCTAAATAAATAGATCACTAACATTACTTCATTACAGGAAAATATAATTCAATCAATTTTCTTATCACTCAATTTCACATTTTTTTGTTCTACTTCATTTTTTTCTGAAAATAATGTTTCGTTTTGTAAAATGCTGCTTCTAATCAGAATACGGGACTTTAACCGTCCCGTATCAAGGTTCCCCGGGACGCGGGACAATATTTCAAAAAACGGGACTGTCCCTTGAAATCCGGGACGTCTGGCAACCCTGGACAACGGGTATGCAACTGCTGTGCAAATTGCACTGCACAGTTTTTTTCTTCCTTCATTTTTTAAGCCATGTCTGCTCGATTTTCGATTTTGCCGATTTTCTCTTAGAGTACCATGGTTTAGAACTATGTAATCGTTCCCCTCTCCCTCTCACTTCGTTAAAATTTTGCATTATTTGACTTCGTTTTTTCCTCTTCCGTCCTTTATTTACTTTTTCCCCTAAGCTTCCGCTTTCAGTTCACAAAGCCAGACTTTTTTTTTTTCAAAAAATTCCGCCTCTTACTGATCACAGTTCACAATACAAATGACTTCTGCTCAGAGGCGTATTTGGACGTGAGGCCGCCCTGGGCTTTTGAAACTGCCCCCCCCCCCCCCCTGAGTTGTTGAAGTTCAGAGTTGTAAAAAAAAAAAAAAGAAAAAACGGTTCCAAATTAGACTCTTCCTAAGTAAATATATCGCATGTATGTGGTAAAATTTCAGACCTACATCAGAATGACAGTTTTTTTTTTTTTTTTTTCATAAAATTTGCTTTTTTGTTTCTTGTGCAGGCTGATCTCGACTGGTGTAAAAAATTTTATTGAAATGGATCATGGCTTCATTTAAATATTTTAGAAAAAATAAAATCAATAAATAAACTATAAAATACTTTTAAAAAATGTGCAATGAATACAGTCGAACTCGTTTATAACGAGCTCGGATATAACGAGAACTCGGATTTAACGAGGGAAACGAGAATATTTTGTTGGATCAATGTTAAGTCTATGGAACAGAATCCGTTTTTAACGAGCAAGACCCGGTTTTAACGAACAATTTTTTCTGTCTCGCAATCTTTTTTTCTCATCTTTCTAGTCTTATTCCTGTCTTATCTCTTTTTTTTTTCCCTTTGCGGTTCAGTACTTTTGTATGAAAAATTCCACCAGCATTCCAGTGTTATTAAATAAAGAACAGTATTTAATTCAATTAATTGATGTAATTCGCGAGGCCGATCCGCCCTGCTGTCTAAAAAAAAGTCTTCACTTTGCATGGAAAAAGTGCCGCCCCCAATCGTGCCGCCCTGGGCTATAGTCCATAAAGCCAATTCGTAAATACCGCACTGCTTCTGCTCCGATAAAGAAATTCATGCAAATCTATTCTTCAGAGATGAGCAAGTTCATTTTTTTGGTTTTTCCCTATTTTTAAACTAAAAATAGAAAAACCGGAATTAAAAAAAAGTTTCTATTAAGGAAATAATTAGTAGTGCGGAAAACCTATAGCAAATGTTTATTGATTGCTGATCAGTTGATGCAATGTTTTTTTCAAAATGTGAGCCTATTTCAATCTGCAATTAAGGAAACACGTTCGTTTCTTTGCATGATATTTTTCTGTTCTTTTCAAAATAGCTTTTTTTCTTTATTTCCTTTTTTTTTCATTTCAGCCACTGAATTTCGTGACGAAGCAAATTAATGAAATGTATTTTTTTATTAAAATATTCTTAGTTTCAAAACATAAACTTCAGTTAAAAATGTTTACATGCTGTGTGATAAAAAATTGTGTGTAAACAAGCTTTGTGACATCAATTACTAAAAATAAATCTAACGGGAACAGCTCTTAACGATTGAAGAAATGGAGATTTATCGATATAAAACATCCAGTTCGAAAATGAATGGCCACCGAAAACCTTATGGTTTTTGATAACCACTATTTTTTAAACTGTTCAGTCATGAAGTAAAGTCAAAATTTTTGAAGAAAATATGCGACAGCTGTGACTACTAATAATGGCTACTATATTTTTTGAAATTCATTTTTAAGATTTAAATAACGATCGGGGAATTTAGAAAATCATCGTATTTCAATTGAATTTTCATAGTCTCCTACCTGTATCGATAATTCCCCCCCCCCCTCCACTTTTTTTTTTTTTTTGGAAAACATGACTGCACTGAACACCTCCTGCTTCGCAAAAAATTTCTTGGCTATGTCTAAAACTTCAGTAACATTTAGATTGTTTTGGAATTAAGAGGTCATTTTCTCAACTATGTAGAATGGCTTTTTTACTTTTTAGTCATTTAACATTTAATATATATATATATATATATATATATATATATATATATATATATATATATATACACTGCGATGCAAAAGTTTAGACAAAATGCAAATATGTGAATAAAAAGAAAACTATTCAACGAAATGCTTTCAAATTTCTACTGCTGGTACACAATATGGTCCCAAATACGTGTCTGGAGTTCTTATAACTATAACTGGAATCAAATTTTGGATATTACAAAAGACATTTTTTTACGTTGTTGCAAAAGTTTAGACAATAGTCAGATTTTATGCAAATATCCCTTGAAATGTGATTGGTGGAGGAAATGCGGCACTGTATTATTCATTTATAAAGTGCAGAGATTGCTGAATAAATAATCAAAATCTCAAAAGCTCTTTGGTTCTCGTGTAAAGAAGATGAGAAAGTTTGGAAGCCGAAATTTGAAAATGAACCTACTTTATTAATTTTTTGTCTTTTAAATCGGCTCTAGTGTGGTAGTACATTGTTTTTTACTTTGTGGAGAGCAAAATCAGACACGCGTATCGATCAAAAAGTCCGAGAAAAATTATATTTCTTAAGGATGAAGGAATTAAAAAAACGGCTCAGACTGACGATTCGCCCCTTAATCCTACAAAACTTCAACTTAAGCCAAAAACAGCACGTAACAGCATAAGTAGATGAACAACTGAATCGGAATGCATAAAAAAAAACAAAGAATTGTGCTTGAGCCTTTTCAGACGGAGTGTCCCAAATAAGCCAGATTTTATTGGTAAAAGCAGCACCGCATATGATCATTGGATATTTCTCAAGTCCCGCGAAAGGAAGTATAATCCATCTAGGCCATCCCAATTTTAATAATTTTTATCAAAGAAAGTTCCATTCATTTTTTAGTCACGATGATACATATGCTGCTTTTCACATTAAAATCTGGCTTATTTGGACACTCTGTCCGAAAAGGCTCAGGCACAATTCTTTGTTTTTACTTTCTTCTATATCTAATATATAGAAGAAAGTATTGGTTTCGTGAAAATTTTCGAATGTCGAATTTTGACGGATTTGCACGTTTTGAGGTGCGCTGAGTCCATTTCGACCATTTTTAGAAAATGTCTGTCTGTCTGTCTGTCTGTGTGTGTGTGAGTCTGTATGTGTGTGACCAGTTTTTGTGGCCGCGCTAGAGCAAAAACTACTGAATGAAATCGAACAAAAATTTTTTCACATATGTACCACCATGTGAACTGGTGCACCTGACTTTTTTTAGCGAATTCCTCCAAGGGGGGTGGAGCAATCGCACGTGTTCTGCGCGGGGGTGATTGCTATATCTCAGGAAGTAACTGGCGGAATCAAACGAAAATTGGTCCATAGATAGACCCTACTGAGTACAGGTGCTGATTCAATTTGTTTGTCAATATCTCCAAGGGGGGTGGAGCAATCGCACGTGTTCTGCGCAGGGGTGATTGCTATATCTCAGGAAGTAACCGGCGGAATCAAACGAAAATTGGTCCATAGGTAGACCCTACTGAGTACAGGTGCTGATTCAATTTGTTTGTCAATATCTTGAAGGGGGGTGGAGCAATCGCACGTGTTCTGCGCGGGGGTGACTGCTATATCTCAGGAAGTAACCGGCGGAATCAAACGAAAATTAGTCCATAGGTAGACCCTATTGAGTACAGGTGCTGATTCAATTTGTGTGTCAATATCTCAAAGGGGGGTGGAGCAATCAAAAGTGCTTATTTTGTCACTGCACCTACTGTATCTCGGGAAATATTGCTGCGATTTGAATGAAATTTGGAATAACACTAACCCAATATGGAAGCAAGCATCGATTAAATTTTGGCGCCAATCGCCCCAGGGGGAGGGTGGGGTGATTTTTGCGCTTAGTCAACAATGCGAAAAATTACTTCATTAAAAAATCGCTTTCACGCTATTTAATTATCAAAACAGCTGAAAACTTTCAATGATTTGAAATTTTTAACTGTTGCCAATTTCTTTTTACTAACAAACAAAATGTTTGCAATTTATCTAAACAAGGCTTTTGCAATGATTTCCAATTTCGCTCATTGATTCTGCATTTGCAGGGTTATTACGATAATTGGGAAATTGGCGCTGTCTCCAACTACTCGGGCGAGTACGTATTTTATTTTGTAACCGGAATTCATAAGATAGATATAGAAGAAAGTTTCGTGACGGCCACGACAGCTAGTTTTTTTATGCATTCCGATTCAGTTGTTTATCTACTTTAGCTGTCACGTGCTATTTTTGACCCAAGTTGAAGTTTTGTAGGATTAAGGGGCGAATCGTTAGTCTGAGCCGTTTTTTCAGTTCCTTCATCCTTAAGAAATATATTTTTTCTTGGACTTTTTGATCGATACGCGTGTCTGAATTTGCTCTCCACAAAGTAAAAAACAATGTACTACCATACTAGAGCCGATTTAAAAGACAAAAAATTAATAAAGTAGGTTCATTTTCAAATTTCGGCTTCCAAACTTTCTCATCTTCTTTTACACGAGAACTAAAGAGCTTTTGAGATTTTGATTATTTATTCAGCAATCTCTGCACTTTATAAATGAATAATACAGTTCCGCATTTCCTCCACCAATCACATTTCAATTGATTTTTGCATAAAATCTGACTATTGTCTAAACTTTTGCAACAATGTAAAAAAATGTCTTTTATAACATCCAAAATTTGATTCCAGTTATAGTTATATAAGAACTCCAGACACGTATTTGGGACCATATTGTGTACCTGCAGTAGAAATTTGAAAATATTTCGTTGAATAGTTTTCTTTTTATTCACATATTTGCATGTTGTCTAAACTTTTGCATCGCAGTGTATATATATATATATATATATATATATAAAATATCAGAATTGTAAGAAGAAAGACGAAGAGACCACACCAAAAGCCCATATATGCTCAAAGCAGCTAAACTAAACAAATAGTAAAAATGAAATAGAAAATGGCACATTAGGAGAAGTGAAAAGAGAAAGGTTGAATCCAGAGCTCATCAGTCGTGGGGCATTCAAGAGTGGTCGAAAGACCAAAAAATTTAAATATAAACTATAAAGAGGATGTTTAAGTTCAAAATATGCAGTCAGTCTACATATCTTCATTGGGCAAAACAGCACCAATGCGAGTCTGCAAACTGTACATAAGAACAAAAACCTAAAACTAAAAGCAGGGGGTTTCGCCTCGACTGATTAGGAATAAAATTCCCCTAAATCAGCCACCCACACAAAGGAAAATAGGAATTTTATTCCTAATCAGTCGAGGTGAAACCCCTGCATTTAGTTTTAGGTTTTTGTTCTTATGTACAGTTTGCAGACTCGCATTGGTGCTGTTTTTTCTGAAGTTGACATGTATGCTGACGGAAATTTTCAGATTGTCGTATTTATTCTAATGCCGAGGTGCCACAAGCTACTTTATTGCAAAGTTTTTTGACACTAGATGACTTTGAATGTCTACTGATTTTTAGAGATTGTAGTTCCTTCTTCTGAAAACGATCTTTTGAGACTGTTAGTCTAACCCCACTTGCAAGTTTTCGGGAAACGCTTTGTGACGAAAATATTTCTTTAATCAAAAAAAAAAGAGTAGTTTTTGTTTAGTTTGTTAGTTTTTAGTCTCAGTCTTAATTTTGTTGTGGAAATTTCGCCGCAAGTGAAGTTTTTTTTTTTTTTTTTTTCATTTTAAGTTTGGTCAGAACTGTGTGGGTAATGCTTGAAATGCTTATAAAACTTATGCTACTGTTTAAATATGTAAGGCATAGATTTTGCAGTCATTGGTTCCAACTCTTGAGTTAAACTATTTTACAGGTTATAATCTTCATGTAAAAACGTTCTATGAATCCTTAAAATTATGCTTTTCCATTGTTTTAAAAGTTGAGTGAAAAAAAAAAAAAAAAAAACTCGCAAAAGAGTGCGGTCTGAGTCTTTCGTCTTGTGAATTTCACTTAATAAATTAATATATTGTTCTGTTCATGGTATTATTTCGACAACAGATTACTCTTGACATTCCTTGCTAGTATTAAAGAAAGGCATTCCCTAGTAGATGGATCGCATTTTAATTAATATATTCGTCACCTTTAACTGGTACCTTCTTCTGGCATTTATCTTCTACAGCACTTTATCTTGGGAATTCCCGTAGGATATTAAGAGCCTCAGCTTAAGGGGCGAAGTGCATTGTTATTTTTCAGTTGAATGGGTGATTACCTGTTGGGGCTTGATGGTTTTGGACGCTTCTTGTGTCGATTCCAAAATAGCAACATGGGAAGAAATGCTTAACTAAGCAGAGTCGCTTCGCTTTCAGGAGCAGCTTTGTTCGCTGCTTCCTTGGTGAATGATATTCTGTTGTCGTTCTTATCATGATTTGCGAACTCCACGGTAAAAAGAATTCTAATCTACGTCATCTAATACGTATCCCGAATTCACCAGGCTCATAAAGAAAGGATAATACTAGCTCTCCATCCTCTTAACTTGGCTCTGAAATTTAGGTCATCTGTTTATGCATTTGAGCAGCAGTGAAGTCCCATCTTTCTCAAATAAAATTGATCGCTTTTCCCTTTCTGTGCTGCGTCAAAATCATTCTAACTTAACAGGAGCTGTTGCTTTAATAAAGCTGTTGTTGATTGTTGGAAAGCACTCAATAACACCTGATATCTACTGAAGGCATATGCATTAACTGCGATTTGTCAATTATTCACAAGCAATACTGAAGTTTTAAGATAATGAATCCTTTCCTAAAATTTATTTAAACATCACTTAATAATAAAAACAGTAATATTCTAAATAAAACTAATGGTCTATTTTGACCCCACTATATTATACCGAGGCTATTATTACGTAACCGAGTTATTCTTGCATATTCTTAATGTTTAAAAAAAATAATTGTAAAATTATTTTTAGTTTTTTTCTCTCTCTAAAATATGTTGAATGAAGTTTGCTATTATTGAAATTTTTCTTTCTCGTTGGTAATTTTTAGATGCTGCTTCAGTCATTGTTTTGAAAAACTTACTGTGATTCACTTGAATTTAACAACTTTTAAGCGATTTGGAAGGAGAGCTTTGATGTCTTAAAAATTGTTATTCAGGGCATTTGGATTTAATGGAAAAAGAACGAACGTTGCTTCATTTGTACAGAAATGTTCTTTTGATTACAAAATCAGCATTTGCATTTAGAATAGAGCTTGATGAATTATATCGTTATTTATTTAATCACACGAAAATTAAGCTGCTTTACAATTTATTTTAATAGTTACCAAATTAAACAGCGTGTATGTTAGGCGAATTTTGTTTTAGAATTTTACTGTGGATTTAAAAATAATTATCTTATCAACCTTGTTGCACTTTCAGCCCTCAGATGACCAACTCAAGAACAAACACTTTACTTTTTGAATGTAGAAACAACAGTTGAGTGCAACCTGTGTAAATTTTGAAAATTAAATTACATTATGATCAATAAGTATAACAAAGTGAAATATTTTTAGACGAAATCGGTGAGAATAAAAAATTATGCTAATCATACAGAGAGTTCTCTAAATTAGCTTCGACTCTGTTTATTTTATTTTTTTTTTTGATTACATTATTCAAAATGAATAAAGCAAGACTAAAACTAATAAGATTTCATAGCAAAACATTAGGTTGTTTTGAAAATATTTTCTCCTGAATTTTCTACCGATTTAAGGTCATTAGAACTCAGTAACATGGAAACTTCATAAATCATTTGAAATTTAGAATTGCAGTTTTGGTTTTATTTGCTACAAATGTTGAACACAATAAATTACCCGTTTTAAATTCCATGAGTTGCTAGGAAAAGAAAAAAATATTTTAATTTAGGTGAATGTTTGTGGTAAGCAAAAGCGTACATTACACTCACGCCACCTTTCCTTTCTGTTCTGATAATCACTCTTAATCTTAGAAGGCGTTAATGCGAAATGAAACATAAAGAAAGCGTAGGTGGTCTTTATCCTTCTTGAACTTGGGTGAAAGGATGTGAGAAAGAGGGGTGCAAAGAAGGAAAGAATTTGAGACTGTTATTCATTAACCTAAAAAGAATTATAAAAGGCATTCGGAGCTCTTGGAACCATCCCAGATTTTTTGTCGTTTCTTCAGAGTTGTTCTTCTGCATTTTAGAATTTAAACCCAAAGAAACCTAGACAGCTGTTTATTCTAGCTAACCGTTTGATAGCAATAGTGACATTCATTTTACGTTCAATATAGCTCTTTGAGTTAAACAAGCCGCATCACTTGTTGCCAACAATATTTGAATGGTTACTACAAATAGGCCTTCAAATCATTGTCTTAGAAGTCCCGACTGAAAGCTTTCTTGTGAAAACTGCTATAATTAAATATGCACCAAATCTTGAGGCTCAAGTTGTTTTCTTATCTCCTACGCTTGTCTCTTCGTGAATGATAGTTTAATTGTAATGTAAGATACTTCCAGAAAAAGCTACCCTTAATATAAACGTACTACTTTGACTGACCTATTTAAGTAACTAAATTTTGTGATTGTAAAAACAAGGACGATTTTAAAGTCAGATTTGTTTCGGAGAAAGAACGCATTAAAAATGGAATTTTAGTAAACTAAACAGAGGCACTCATGCTTAAATCCCAAGTCAACTTGATTATCCAGACATTTCTCCATTAGGCTTATGAATGGTTGAACCATTTTGTACATGAATAACGTAAACAGTTTCAATAATGCGTTGAATCTTTTCTGGAGTTTCATGAGTTAATCGATCTAACTGATCAAATTTGTGTTATGACCGTAAAATCAGTTGCCTATGTTGTCGCTCTGAAACATCGGCAACAGCTCATAAATGAAAGCTAAAGTATAGTTTGTATCATTAATAATTTCGAGATTTTCCTGCATTTGTTCTGGATTTTCCCTCCCACTGACATGTAACGTTTCCGATGACGACGGTACGAATGCTTATTTGTAAATAGATATTTTGGAAATCTTTTTTTGGTCCTTGGGAATTCCTCTTCTTGAAATTTTGTCGGAATTTGTAATTAAAACTTTCACATCAGCTGTCTTATGAAAGTTACTTCTTTCTTGGTCGGTTGACGACAATATAGACCAGTAGTTTCTGACTTTTTTGGAGTAATTGACTCCCTCTAGAAGTTGACAGACCCCCCCTTCCCCGCACCCACCCACTTTTAAAAAAATCATTAGTTGGCACTGGTGAACATCGATATTTGTGAAATAGTAAATTGTGTATTTTAATTTGAAGTAAAATGCATATTGTTAAGCAATTTTATTCACTCTTTAACCAAAAAATAAATAAAAGTAAGGTGTTTTTCCCATTTTCCTCCTTTTCTTTTCTAAAACGAACTTATAGGTATTTGTTGGAAAATATTTAACAAAGATCACTGATTATGTTTTTCAAAAACAATATTTTTTATAAAATATATTTTTAAATTTGAAATCTGGGGGAATTAAAAGCACCAACTCGTTAAAATAAAACTTAAATTCATAAAATTGGGGATGAAATACTTCTTTAAGGTTCAACCAAGGTGTGAGGAGGAAGTTCTTGAATTTTGATTCGTTAATTTTTTTAACTTGTGATTCCTTGTATGAAATCTCAACAATCGGTTTCGTAGTACATGCTTCTCCAATTTAATATTCTCTGGCTGTTATATCATTTAAATTTTGTCTTAAATGGTCATCACCCATTAATCGCTCCAATCCAAATTGCTCCTTTGGGGACGATTGCCCTTGGTTGGGAACCACTGATCTAGACAAATGCCTACCGAACACAGGGTGCGCCACTCAAATAATCCCCATAAATATGACAGGGGGCATTGCTTAACTAATCTCTGCATTAAAGCTAAAGTTCAGTTTGCCTGCTTAGTTTAGTATAGAAACAATGTTCCCGGCACATGTACTTTTGTCCCCAACTAAAAATGTGCTTTTGTCTCCAAAGAAAGTCATGGCACCAACAAATCAATTTTGAAGAAAAAAAGAAAAATCACTGAAAATCGTTTGACTGGTTTCTGAAATAAACGGTCGGGTTGGCGTTTTGTTTAGTTACTGCTTCACGGTAGATGTGTAACTTAATTCATTTGTTTTAGGATAACTTTCCCATCTTTTTAAATGAAATAGGAAAAAGTTTTTTTTTTCTTTCATTTACTTACGAACTATTTTAAGTAGCAGTTATAGTAAAAAATACTCGTCATGCACGTACAAGCTCTTACCTTTGCCCTACCTGAGACTCGAAGAGACAGATGTTATCGTGCTTTTACCATCAAAAGTGCTGATTCATCTTCGTTGAAATTTACAGGATTCTAGATGTTGTACGTCTTTTGGCGCAAAAAAGATAACATTCCAGCGTAAAACGGGGGTGATCCAATGGAATGCAAACGCAAGTCACGTCACATAACTTGGCGACTATCGCCTAGCTGCAAAATTGAGATGACTTATCCAATGTCCGTTTGGCGGTGTTCATCAGCGATTTTTACTTTAGTGGTTTTACATAATCTAAATTTTATCAGGAAATATTTCAATTAGATTCAGATGTATAAAGCAATTATAGTTCATTTTTAAGCTATTTCTCGGTACAGATTAGATCAAATGTTTTAAAGAAGGGTAAGAGATCTGATCTGTTTTTCATTCCATGAGTCGTAGGCTAGATTCCAACATGTTACAGAATTAAAGAATTTCTCTTAAAAATAAAATTAATAAACGCGACATGACGTCAAAAAAATAAAATAGATCACAGAATACCGTTCTGTAAAACACTTTGAAGGTGAAAACAAAGCAAAAACTTTTTGTGACGTGTAAAGTGAGAGTAATATCGAAAAGATGACATTAAATTAGAGAGGGATAACTAGGAAATATCGTTCAAAAGAACGGCCGTTAAATTTGTTAGGAGATCGTGCTGTTCCCCTTATTTTAAGAAGTCTCTTTTAAACCCCCTTATGAGTAACACATCTCTAGTGTTCATTATTAAATGACATAATAAATCTTTCATCTAAATCTATAAAAATGAGTGTAGGTATATATACTTGTTCTCTATACAAATCCACAGTTTGCGTCAGATTTTCATCAAACTTGACACAGAGGTTCCTTGATGCCCTAGAATTCTCATAGGCAGGGTCTTGAAATTTTAAAAAATCTAAAAAGCTCAAATTTAAATTTTTGGTCAAAAAATGACCCTTTTATAGGAATCCAGCCTATTTATATTGTAATTGAGATAGGCCTTTTAGCATTCAAATTGATGAAATTTAAGATTTTTAAATATGAGTATTTTCCAACAATGATTACGATTAAAGTAATGAATTTTCAATTTAAGGCTCACTTATTTCCTTTTAGCATTGAAATAAGTAAAAAACAATCATAATTCATGTGGACTTTATAAAAAGAACCACGGATTTGAATTTCAAATTTGCAATGCGACGACAGTTGCGTCTGTAATGGAGATAAGCCATCAGAACGAGAAATAGATTTATTTCTGAGTTATAATAATTTTTACTTTGTAGGTGGGAATAATTAATAGAGAAAAGTTAATATTTTAAATTTGGCTGGTGAAATTGATGCAATTTCTTCACTTCCATGTGCATATATTTCATGCCATAGTGGACGCGGCAAAGCACAGACAACATTTATCTTTAATTTTCACCTTTTGATAAGACTATTTTTCTGTAAACGTTTAACTTTCTGTAATATTTTAGTTTTTTTCAAAGTTTGTACCTAAGAGACAGATTGATGCAAATTATTTTATACCCATATGAATAGAACTCTTTCAAACTTTTTTTCCCTGAATGCTATGTTGTATTAATGAATGCCCGGGCGGTACCCCCGGGCACCGCCGGGTATTAAGCTAGTTTGTTTATATACAGGGAGGGAATGCGATATGAATATTTGAATACACGTATGTTTACAATTTGAAATCCCGACAATATTCAAAAGGCAACAGAGTTGGCACGGGTTTACTATGTTTGTGTAGTTTTTGAATGTTTTTATCTCTCCACCTAGCTCATTTGCTCTGTAGGTGTACTACTAATACTACTAAGAAACTGGAACGTGGGCCGCATGCGGCCTATATTTAACGCACTTGTTTCGGGATTTTCTTAGTAGAGTTTTGTTGCTTTTGATTTCGTGTGGTGTGTGTATTTGATTAGTTTCTACTTAACGTTTTGCGACTTTTCTTTTCTGGTTACGATTTTTTTATACTCTCAGCAAGCTTCTAAGTAGTTTTAAAAATGTGGAATAAAGCAAAAAGTAGAATGAGAAAAACAATCTATCTAAGGTAATATCTAGATGTTACTGGTGTACTTATTTTCATATCTAATCATCACAAATCTTTTTTTTTCTCTTTCAGTTACCATTATTTAGTAATATGGTTAAACAATTCGGTGTTACTTTTTTTTTTTTACTTTGATTACCGAGACTGATCAAAGTAACGAACAGTGCTTCTCTCATACAATTTGTTTAGAATTGAACAGAATTCTGAATTAATTCCAGAGTTTTCTTTTATAGAATAACCTTTGAAACAACAATTTAAAATTGTGTCAGTTAATCATATTTATAAAGCAACAATAAGTGTTGACTGTACTGCCTTCATAGTTTATTTCCATGTCTCAAGCTGTGTGTAGGTCCATAACAACATTCGGCGAAATCGCTCAAATGTGAATGAAATAGACTTTCGAGGCCTGCTTAACAACTTTCGTAAACTCATTAGTGAGAACATGTAGCTATTTATCTACTGCGTGCATCCATTGTTTGCTGCCGAGCTCTAAATTCTAAATCCTTTTGTCGGGTATCCATCACGCAAAGCTGTTGGAGTGATTCGAATGGACTTAAATTTGCGCACTTTCCGTGTGAATAATGTTGCTGGGGAAGTTCTGTTTTCTCGTCGGTTCAAAGCAGTGCTACATGGATGCCGGAGCGATGTTCCGATGTTGCTTTTCTGGGAAAATATTTTCCTTTTACATTAGCTCTAATTTAATATTGGCTTTGTACGTCGAAAACCTGCTCAAATAAATTATTTTGTTTAACTGCACAAAACTAATCCTCTTTACTACAACTGATTTCGAAAGATTCATTACAATAATCTCATAACACTGCTAGACTAACTTTTAAAAACAAGAAAGAAAAAGAAAAACTTAGCATTATATCTTCGCATCTAAATTCATGATTTGCAAAAAAAAAAAAAAAATCTAGTTATTGAATGCTGGTTGTTAATTTTTGTTAACTGGAGGTTTTTGGGAAAGCTATATTCTGGGTGTTCAGATCAGAATTCGCGTTTCTTATCAGATTCTTCAAGTATTTCAACGGCGAAAACACTTTAATTTCTGTTAAACAAAAAATATACGCATGAAAAACGATGGTAATTGTAGCGGAGACAATTAAAAAAAAAACTTTCATTTTTCATATTTTCGACCATAGATTAATTTCAAGTTTTCCGAAGCGCTCTCCCTCTGAACCATAACCAAAGACCTTACCATAACTGCAGTTTTGAAGAGTTTTCGTAATTTAGTGACTGTTTGCTACCCCGTAGAAAGGGATTCGATTCTTGAGTTCTTTGAAGTCGCTTCGTTAATACATATCCAAGACAGGTTGAAAGAAATTAAAATGTAAAACACCATTGTCTTAGTGTTCATGGTAGTTTGTTCCGCACTTAATACTCGCAGATCGCGCTAAAGATAAAACTCGAAGCAATGCAAAAACATCTGCCAGGGAACTAAGTCAGTTTGCGTGTAATTTGATTCGATTTACCAGCTCCATTTAGCAGTTTTTCGGCATGTTTTTCCCGAAATGACACTTCGTCTGTGAAAAAGAATGCGTCGGTGTACATAATCCGAATCAATCGAAGCTTAAGCATTCAGCTACAGACCCCTTATCACCTCAAAGAATCTATTCCCCCATAACGAAGTCGGCGCTTTAATTTTCAAGCCTTCTAGTCATTCGTTGGTGAAACAAATGACTCCACCGTTGTTCTGTCGGTGGAAAAGTTATTTTCAACCTTCCTTCCATTTTTTTGCTTTCTCCGAGCTTCCGACAAAATGGCACTATTCTACTACCCATTTTCGGGCGTCCGACACCCTCCGAGGTATCCAATGAGAATCGCTCTTCCGCTTCCAAGAGTCTGTCCTGCTCCCCCTTCTTCATATACTGTTCTCGATTGCGATTATTAAGATCCAGCTGTCATCGCTGGATGCTATTCTTTGGAATTCAAAGTATTTTCCGTGAGTATTGTTTGATAAATATTTTTTGTATCGGTGTCGCGTGACTTTTTCGACTTATTTTGTTTGAAAAAAAAGTCTTGAATTTTTGCGTTTTGTAACAGATGAAACAGTTTTCTGTCTCGTTTTCTCTCGAGCGGGATTTGGTGGAAAAGATTTTAGGTTTACTTTTTCAAAAATTTAATTTGTCTCTTTAATAAATGTTGGTGAACCATTAAACTTGCGTTACGAAGCATTTTATTTGGGGGAAAAACGCTTAGATAAAATTCTCTCAAGTTTTACTCATGTATCGTGGAGAATATGTGCACGCATTTTTATGTGAACTCTAGCTTTGAAATTCCTTCATTTGAAGCTATTAAAATGAATTCTATTATTCGATTTTGAAAAATAATTAATTTTTCAAGTAAAGAATATTAATGGCAAAGCTTTTTTCTTTCTTGTTAAGTTCTTTTATCCGAACTTGTAACGATTTATGTACAGACTAAAAGCACCTGGTTGAGTTCTTTTTCTGAGATAAAATTTTTCTCTTTTGAAAATGCATAGCAAAAATACAGAATTTCAAGCAACAGTAACTCATTATTCGGCTATATTCCTGACCAGTCTATTTTTAAACAAGTATGTTTATCACGAACTGTCAATACAGCAAGTATTACAGTATGGCTTAATGCTCTGTTTTTCTCCGCACTTACCAATGTTATTAAACAGTAATTTTCTTTATTTTTAATTCAAAGTCGATGTAAAGAATGTAATCCTTGGTGATGTTTACGAGATTTTTTTAATTTTATTCAAAACGAAATATAAAAATACTAAACCTTATTCAGTTGTCTCTTTACTCCTATGGTGTTGTGAGATTTTTATTTATTTATTTTTTTTCAATTATGTGAATATTTTAGTTTACTTAGTTTGTTTTCGATGATATATATATATATATATATATATATATATATATATATATATATATATATATATATATATATATATATAATCTTTTATTCCTGCTATGCAAATTAATTGATCTCAAGTTTAGGGTTGGTTATTGAATGGACATTGACTGCTTATTTATTGTAACTTCCCTCTTTTCCAATTTCCTTTTTTATAATTTCAAATATAAAGTTAATAATACAACAAATAGCTCAAGACCGATCTGTATTTTGGAAACACAATATCTGTATTAGTTCAAAAAGGAATTCACCGCCCCCTCTCCTCCACAGTCAATTCCGTTACTTGTTTTGTTTGTTAATTTCATTTTGATAATTCTGTAACTTCTACAGGTAGAATGATGCTTTTGGGAATGTGTTGGTCTGTTGCTAGAAAATAGATGTTTGTATAATAAAAAGTGGACTCGTTTAGTTCTAGACGTATCGTCTTGCTATGCTATCTTTTCAATGTCGTGAATGTTAGGGGTGACCAATTTTTGTATCATTAACATCATCAACTCCTTTTGTTAACATATATATGTCTTGGTCTACCTTCAAAATATTTCTTTTGATGGTGACAAGGGAGGTAGGAAGGAAATATTCTTAAAAGGAAATAGTTTAGGCTTTGTCATTATTAAGCAAACACTTCAAGTAAAACAAGCACATCAGTCGCTGTAAATGCCCATGGAAACACACCTATCAATGTTCCTTTGTGGTAATATACAGACTTCAACCAGCTTGTGGTATAAAGAAATTTTAAAAGGATAAAGAAAAAACCCGTATAAACACGATGAAAATTTTTTGCATTAACTTAAAAGCAGGTTATAAGTAGCAGCTTTTGTTTGCTTTACCACTTTCTATAGCCATCAGAGGTTGCAGCTCCTCTTATAGTTTATTGGAATATCGAATTTGCTCGTCGAAAAGTAAAGAGTGATATAGGTAACACAAGAAATTGAGACATGAAAAAAAAAAAAGTTTCTTTCATAATTTGGCTAGTGTTCAGAGTAGCTGTGAAGATGAGTTTCTTTTGTCTCTCCAGCCCATTGCGCGCTCATGTAACGCTTGAATTATGGCAGTGTCTGCTCAGAGTTCGAGACTTGACAACAGTTGAGTAGCTTCGCTATTGATCTCTATCCTTAGTTTTGTGTTTGTCATCCTACACGACCCTTTCTAGTGGGTTTAAAAAATAAGAGTTTTGTTGATGGCTGAGCAACGGTTTGAATTGTTCTTTCATTGATGATTGTCGTCAGTTTCTGTCACATTAGGCAGCGAAAGTCTTCAAACAACATAATCTTTCTTTCCACTCCTTACCCTAGTGATGGAGCTTCAGCCTTCACTGGTCTCTTTGTTTGCCTAAATATATCTTTTTTTATGGCACATTTATTTTACAGGGATTACATACCTGCCGAATCGACTGTTTTTCGCGGTAGTTGCCCATTTTTTTCAGCTGTCTCCGGATTGCCCTTTTGACTAAAAATTTCTTCCGCTTTTTAAAAGCAATTTAGCGGAAACTAATTTTAAAAGCTTTTGCAAACCCTCAAGAGATCAAAAGCGACGAAACATGATTACATTTGCAAAAAATTACCCCAAATTAGGTTTTTCTTTTCATTCTTTTAAAAAATTTTCCCTGCTTTGCTAATTACCATGTTGGTTGTTTATGACGAGATTAAGATAAGATTCTAAAACTATTATATTCGTTAATGAGTTCTTTTATTTTTCGTTTTCACATTCTGAAGAAAAATGCTCTATTTTTGCATCTACGTTGGGAAATGGATTTTTTTTTCTGTTACTATTAAGTTTTGTTACGGACCAGTAAATAAAATTTCTGTTTAGTTTCATTAAAACTTTATTTCGGAAATGTTAAATGTTTAAACCAGTGGTTCTCAACGGGGGCGGTACCGCCCCCCTGTGGGCGGTGGGAAGATGCTGAGGGGCGGTGAACATGTTTTGGGCAGTAGGGGGGCGGTGGGTATATTTTGGGCGATAGGGGGGCGGTGGGAAAATTTGTTGGTCAGAGGACAACAAATGTATTAGAATTTATTTGAATTTTAAAAATCAAAATTGAATTTTGCATCAAATCAAGAATCCAACTTGAATTGTTTGTGCCGACGATAATATATCGGCTCTCTGGAATCTTTAAACTTATTTCCTTACGTTTTTCGGAGGTGACTGTTAAGTTTTTCGGAAGTGACAGATTTAGTGATCTTTTGCATCCGACAATCTTGAGAGAGAATGTTATAGCTTGACTACGGAGAGATGGTGCCGGCCACCTTGTCTAGTGGTCAGAATAGTCTGCCATAGATGGTGTGGCCCCAGGTTCGAGTCCCGGCATGGGCATGGACGTGCTTTCTCTCTCTTGTCCTTTCTTTGTATGAATGTGTTGTTGTGTGAAAGGTTGCCTCCCCTTTCAACGGGTACCTACGGCATGCGTGTACTCTGGAAGTCGGACTTCACACCAAATAACGGTACAGTTGGAGAAGTGAAGCATCGCACCCCAAATTGCCAGCCTGGCTGGCACACGACAAAAAAAAAAAAAAAAAAAAAAAAAAAAAAAAAAAACAGAGAGATGTCGAAAGACCTTGAAGTGGAAACGGCCCTGTTGCATTTTGAAATAGGGAGAATCAGCGTCAAAAGTTACTTTTTACTGGCTCGGACATTAAAATTTTTACTTCCTGCGTGATCTCTCTGATGTTACCTATTATAAAACAAAGCTGTTCGTTTCCACTTCAAGATCACCCACCATCTCCCCGCGGCCCAGGTTTACCTAATAAAGAACTGTAACAATAAATCACAGTTGCAATCAGGGTTGCATGGTTTTATCCAATATTAGCCAATTTGGCTAATTTTGATCACACATAGCTAGATAAAATTCAAAAGCATTAGCCACACCATCGTTTGGTTATTTTTTAGCCGAACTGTTGATTGATTCTTTTTATCATAACAATGTAATTTCTAATAGCTGTAAAAAAATTGAATAATGCATTTTTTTTCAGTACGTATCATACACGTAAAAAATCCGTCCTGCATCTGAAGATGAAAATGGTCAAATTAAGCTCTCAAGTTTCAGTCGCCTATTTTGATTGTTGCTAAACAAAACTGGTTTTCAGACTGAACAATTCCCCGTTTAGGATACCAGATTTCAATGTTTATTGCCAAAATTTAATGGGGGGACTCAAAATACAGCGAAAAAGATTCACAATTGCATTCTAGTGTCTCCCACAAATAGCGTTTTAGGCAGAACACTAAGCGCCATCGATTTTGTTTTTTTATTTTCATAATTTTCCTTCACATTTTCTCATATGTTAGCTTAGTACTTATGAGAAAGTAAGTTTACCCTAAAGATATCCAAAATATCTCGATGGGCCGTGGCATACGTGAAATTTGGCTATTTTCTTCGGTTGGTTATTTTCCTAAATTTTTACCTGGCAAATCGTATTTGCAATGCTTAGAGTGCCCGCTTAGCTCGACTGTTTTGTTTGACCTCAGTATTTTAACTTTGGCTTTTGCTCCCTTTATTAATTTACTTTCTTAGTTTATTTTTAGTGATTAATATTAGATTATTTTTACTCTCCTTCGATGATAATCACGTTTTTGCCAACATCTTCAGTCTTTGCACAAAGATTTCTCTGAGTGTTTTGAGGATATTTTTGTCTCTGAACGTTCCTCAATGGGTCATGAACCCTTTTAAAAATATTGAGACGGCAGATGTTCAGTATCAGTAAGGGCCCTCCCCCTGCTCCACATTGACGTAAAGCAGAAAAATAAAGCAGAAACGTAAAATGGATTAAATGGTATTCCTATGGAAAGTACCCGGATTTTCGGTTTCTGCCTTCGGTTTCGGTCGCGTTTTCTGCTGATGTGGAGCAAGGCCCAAAGAATTGGTGGAACTTTCAACCACTGAAACTTGAAAAGCTGGTTTCCAGAATGTTAACAATCTTACAGAATTATGGCTGCTAGGAGACATTAGTAACCTTTATTCTGGACTGTGAGCTATAGCCAAAAAAATTTTAATCGCCTTCCACTCTTCCTACCTCGTCGAATGAGGATTCAATGTTGTCATCGACCTAGTTACAAAATAGAGAAATCGACTCCAAATAGCCTCAAGAGGAAGGAGACTTACTCATTCAATTTAAAAAAAATATTAAGCCGACCGGGGGGAAACTGGCTTTAAACCACCAAGAGCAAATATCTCACTAACATATATTTCTGAATGTTCCGTTCATATTTTGAATGAGAAAAAGAATGCTTTGCTTGTTATTTTTATTGCATTTTATTGTTTTCTTCATTTTTTGAGTAAATTTTTTTTGCTAGTTTATTTCTATTTTATTTTATCTGGTTATTAATCTTTTAAAAATGAAATATTTTTTATCCCAGATTTGTTTTTTATTTTTACATTCATCATTTTAACTCTAATAATGACTAATGAGGAAAAATATACCTTGTTTAACCGTTTTGTAAAATTCCGGAAGGAAGTTATTTTTAACTTTAAACCTCTTTTCGCACACCCTCTTACTTTTAATATAAAGGGGGCGTTGGAAAAAATTTACTCGTGAAGGGGGCGTTAGCCGCAAAAAGGTTGAGAACCACTGGTTTAAACGAAATTCTGTGATCATTTTGAATGTGCGTTTTCCACTATATTAAAGTTAAATTCTGAGTCGAATAAAGTTTTAAATTATGAATTTAGCTCCAAAGTATTTTCAAACTAAAACCTGTACTTTCTCCCGTCTTTTTGGTCCACAAATTATACTGTTTTTCCTTATTTTTCGGATTAAAATTTACTGCTATGTTTCTTTCAAGAACGGCATGGGATTGCTTTAAGAATCACCATTTCTCTTTGAATGGCTTAGTAATTATGTTTATGACTTTATTCAATGTACTGATGTATTGTATTTGGAAGCTTTGCGTGTCTTGTAGTAAAAAAATCAAATGTAATACTATGTCAAAGTTTGTATCGTACGAAATACCAATAATTTATGAATCAAAACATATAGTAACCATTGCAGCTAAGACACGCATACGGTTTCACTTGACACATACTCATGTTTTATTTCATTCATTTGTAATAACTAATTACTTTTTTTAACAATATCTTTATTTGTTGAGATTTGTTGAAAAATTCCCGTAGAAAAGTTCCCTGTTCTTCGAAAAGAAGCCTTATTTAATGCTTTGTTAATTTTCCGAGGTATTAAATTATACTACTTCCTGCCTTTTGATCAATAATGAGGTGACATTATTATTATATGTACACTGAGATATTTCTAGAAATCAAAAAGGTAGAACGTTTTTGGACTATAAAAATGTCATATTTATTGTTGACTCGCTGCCAAAATTATTTGTTGAGATGCAGTTAAGTACATTGTGATTAACGAATTTCGATTTTTGAAAATTTTATCTATTTACTTTTATTTATTTATTTCTCAAAATTTTATTCTTACTTGAAACTCGCAACATTAGAAATATTTCTGTGCAACTGATGTTTGTATGGATAAGAAGACGTAAAAGTGTGCTCAATTAAGAGGTAGCATGTTAATATAGCAGAAACATTGCTTTTAGAAGATTTTTTAAATATTAGGTTTCTTTAAATTAAATTCAAGAATTAATTCGGAGTAGTCAAACCATTCGAAGTTAAAATTTACGCTTGTATTTTGTAAGAACACTAGTAAACAAAATTTTAGAAGAATACAATACTGATGTGATTGATGTCACAAAAGCAGATAAACTGAGGAACTACATCATCAAGTTCAGTTGTGGTTCACCACCAGTTTCATGATTTTTTTTTTTTTGAATTATATGCAATATCTGTGTAATGAGACTTCGCTAACTGTCTCAAAAACCTCGGTCGTTGAGATGAATAAGCCAAATAGTTAACAACGACGAAGTGCTTTAATCTTTCCCAACAGCAATAAAATTCTTGCCGACCTTCGAATTGCCATCGATGGATATGCTAAAAGGTCTTGGTGATTTCCCCTTAAATCTTCAAGAAAGATGTTAACATTTTGCAATGCAAAATTAGTTAATCTTTTAAAGCACTTTTAATCTCTTAAAATGCAAAACGTGCTCAGTTCTCTTCGCTAAAAAGCAAAAAGAATACATATATCTAAGAAAAAGTCAATAAAGTGAGCCACACATCTGCCAAGCTGTAAAAGTGCTTTTAATCACTAGTTAAAACGAGCGTGATGATAATTTCATTTCATCTAGGAGTTTTATCTTTCGTGCTAGCATTTTTCTTAATACAAAAAAAAAAAAAAAAGGAATCGAGCTGAGATACGGAAGTTTTTTGGTATACATTGAAGTCAATTCGACGCAGGGTTGAGCGATTTAAATCAACGCAATTTAAATCATGATTTAAATCACGATTTAAATCAGTTGATTTTTTTTTTAAAAAATCATTGATTTAAATCGTGATTTAAATTAGCTGATTTTTTTTTTTAATCATTGGTTTAAATCATGATTTTTAATTCAAAAGAATGAATTTGATAGGCATGAAGTTCAGAGTATTTTTATTAGAAAAAAACCAATTAACAAGCAAATATTAATTATAAACGATTTTGGTAGAGAAAAAAAAACGATTCATATTGTTTTTATAAAAGAACAATTTGAACCAAAGAAAAATTTAAAAAAAAAATCTTTATCAATAAAATTAAAAAAGAAAATGCAAAGGATACATAAAACAAGCTGCTTCTGTTAAAAGTTAGTTGCAGTTTATCTGTTAAGAGTTAAGCTATTTTGATATTTATTTAAAAATACTTGTCATACTATCCTCTTAACGTTAAAAAAAAAAAAAACTATAAAATTTTCTTTAAAAATAAAAATTATTGTGGTTCTTAGGGTATCTCTAACAATTCTATGATGGAAGGAGTAAAATGTCTAAATTAACATGAAGCATTTTTTATATGATATAGATAATTAAAACTAGGAAAAATCCTTACATAGTAATTATTTTCTACTTATTTATGATACTCTTATATTTTTAATTACATGTGTTAAAAAAATTGGAGCTCGATATTGAACTTGAACAGTGTAATCTGTTAGTATCAAATATACTTTTAAAAAAGAAAAAAAATGTATAAAAATAGCTTTTTTTTTTTAAATAAAAAAAATTCCGAATTAAATCAAATCCGTTTTTTTAATATATTTTTTTTTTAAACCGTGATTTTTATCAACCCTGATTCGACGATTTCACCACTCAATCTAATAACCCAACAGTGAAGTCATTCGACACCTGGTGAAACGAAATAAATCATCTAAAACCGTGAATCAATTTCTGTTCTTGAAAATTCAGCTAAACCTTACCTCGTTCTGCCTCCTTAACATTGTATTTTTCTCTACATAAATAGCACAAAGGTATTTAAACTTTACTTACCTCGTTTTTTACTTCTTTGTCGGTCTTCTGTATTAAATATTTGACACTTTTATTGTTGCTGACATTTTATTTAAAAAATGCTAGTAAGCCTATTGATGTGGTTACGTCTTGTGCAAGCAATAGTTAAGAGTTTTAAACCGTTTATACCAACAACTTGGCATTTCGCTGATTTTTTTGTCTGAAGCAAGGGCAATGTTAATTATTTTATTTGAAGCGAATTTTACTAAGTCTCATTATCAAGCACTAAAGCGCGAAATTGATTCTTCTTTTTTAGTGAAATTGATTAAAAATAAAGGCTTTTTAACAAAAACCTCAGGTATCTTTAGTTTGCTTATTAAACCGTGTGAAATAAAAACGATGATGGTTCAAATTATCTACCATTATTTTAGCTTTAAATTAAAATTTAAATTTAACTGAATGCGTAGCTCAAAGTTTGAAATCTATTATTAAAAAATATTTGTAGTGTTCAATGTTTTATATTCTCTTTTACGCTCTTGTAACAAGTTTGTTAAATTTAAAGAGCAACTGATTAAATTTTGATGCATCCCAAATGTATAAATATTGATTAGGGAAAAAGTGCACAAAATGATCCGTTACTAAAGTTGCACAGTCGGTTTGATGTCACCAATACAGTTAAATTCTGCGTTTTTTTTTTTTTTTTTTTCGCAATTTTGATTTCTCTTTTCTGGGAAAAAGTTTTTCTTCCCATGAATAATTTTCTAATCTGTAGGATCTGTTTATCCTTTTCCAATTAATAAAATTTAAAAAAAAGCTCGCCTATTTTGAAATCTTGTTTGTTTGAATAATTAAAAGGGTAAACACTTCTTTCTCTCCCCCGCCGGTTCTTGACTGGATAACTCGTTCGATTCCAAGTTGTCATAGGGCTGTGTTATTCTTTCATGGCTTTTGAAGATACTACTGTCAACACACGTAGCAAACGCTTTGGGAATCCAGTTATGTAGCCAATAGTTTTTTGTTCGTAAAGTATCTAATGGCGCTTATCACCCAAAATAGATGGCGGGGTGGCTTATTCGTGACTCACTGCCAGGAAGAAAAAAAATCGAACAAAATTCGAGCTCGGATGCTTTTTCGCTTGCAAAGCGAGTCAAACGCACAGGATACTCTCGTAAAGTTAACCACTGCAACTTCTTTGTTTCCATTAAGAGATCCTCGTGTGCAGCACCAAAAAAAAAAAAAAAAAAAGAGAGAGAGAGAGAGAGAGAGAAAAAGAAGAAACTATTGAACGGGGAAAGGTGCCGTTTTAATTTAGTAGCCTGGCTTGTCAGTGAGAATGCGAATCGCACGTAAGTTCTTGTCAGGGAAATGGTTTGTACTAGATAAACCCGGCAAGAATCGTTTAATTTGGAGATCTCGGAATTTAATCTGAAAAATAGCAGCAAGCTCCTTTGAATCAAACCAGTGTGTACAACATTTTTTAACCTGAGGGCCACACCTCATATTAAAATCAAGTTAGCGAGTCAGAATACACATGTATTTAGTTTTTTTTTTTTTTCTAAATAGCATGGAAAACACACGGATAAAGAAAATTACGAACCAGGAATTTCTATAACATCTACAGGGTTCGGCAGAAAAACCAGGACAAAGATTTATTGTGGTAATTTTATTAAATTTAAGAAATTTAGCAAAACAACAATTAATAATGTTAACATAGACTTTCTACAATAATATTCTCAGCCTGTTTCGAAGTGGCTTCCTCCAGCGGTGATACATACATCCAAACGTAACTTGAAACTTTCAGCGATGGGCTGCAGCTCTTCCAGCAACAATCGGTCTCGTTCTCAAAGAAGCGACTGCTTCAGCTACTCCAAGCTTTTGTGCGGCTTAGCACAGGTCCTGGCCTCCAAAGTGGACCACACTGTAATCCATGGGATTTAGATCCGGCGAGTAGGGGGCTATTCCGTAGAGGAGATGAAGTCTGAAAAATAAGTTTAGCACAAGTCCTGAGTCGTTTTGTCTGGTGAGCCGGCGCTGAGTCCTTCTGGAACATCTAATCCTCATCACCAAGGTGCTGCTGGGCCTACAGAAGTACGACAGCCTGAAGAATGTTGTGGCGATACAGTTTTTGGTTGATTTTGACCCCCTAATCCACAAAAACAAGAGAAGTCTTGCCGCTATCGCAAATTCCTCCCCAGACCATCACCGATTGTGGATTTTGGTGGTGTTCGACGATGGCCGATGTGCCAGGAGCTTCAGTGAACCAGATTCTGTGTTTTGGTGGCTATGCGCCTGTTCGACAGTGAACAGCTTCTCATCTGTGAAGAGGATGCGCTTCCACCGCTCACTTGGGGCCCGACGATTGAGCTGGCGACATGTTTGAAGTCTCACGCGCTTGTTCTCTTCAGTGAGAAATTTCACTTTTTGGAGCTTGTACGGCTTCAGTTTCAGTTCTTGTTTAGCTATTCGCCGAACTGATCGGTCGCCGATTCGATCTCACGAGCAATTTTTTGAATGGAAACCCTCGAATTTCGCTGCACTCGCTTCTTGATGAGCCTACGGTTGGAAAATGTGTTCACGGTCTGTTTTTTTCCGCTTCCTGGACGGCGTAAGTCATGATCAAGCTCTTTTGTAACGGCTAATTGCATCAAAAATAGCCTGTCGAGGAATTTTGAGCAAACGAATTGACGTTTACCAGCTCGAAACAGTAAAAAGACATCTACGCATCTTTCTGCCATTCTGCAAACGAAACAACAATGATGAGTACAAAATCGACACTGCACTCCTTAATACAGGAACACATATAGCATCTTTTAAACAAAGAATTAATTGTTTTCGGTAAAACGTGTTGGTGTCAGGACGTGACAAACTTTGTCCGAGGTTTTTTTTTTTTTTTTTTTTTTTTCCGCACCCTGTATATGCTGTTTGTACTAGTACGAAGTTTCCATGTTTTTTAGCAACCAATTTCTTACTGTTTGGCTTCAAATACCGGTTGAAACTGATACTAAATGAAGCATGTAGCAGCAAAAGTACATAAGTATCTATAGTTCCAATGTTTGCGCGAATGTGTTTTTTCAGTTTTTTCATTGCAATACTAAGGTAGGCCAATATTCTGAGACAAATTTTCAATGGGTTCTTTAATGGGATTAAACAAGGAGGAAAAGTTATTGTAATTCATATTTTTTTATATTGACAGATATTTTTTTTTAGATGCCTAGTTTTGCAGCCAGATGTTTCAAATTTCTCTATGCATAAATTTAATTCAAAACAATTTTTTAAATGCATATTTTATGAATGCAAAGTGCTCCTTCTCAACATAAGCCTCTCAAACGTGAATCGTTTATTCTAAAAGTAAAACTCATCTGTTTTAAACAAATGCGATTTAATCTCGGAAAGTTTTGATTCTCAAATATAGTTTACTCTTTTAATCAAATGATATGCAGTTTTTCGTTGTTCGTATCAAATTATTTGCTGTCTTAAAAGCCAAGCATCTGATAATGAATGATAAAATATTAACTTGTAAAAAATAAGTGCAGATATTTTTCTTGCATTGAAGATAGAGTACGCCTCAAAAATGTAATCAAACGTATTTTCAGTTTATATTTTTAATAAAAAAATTAAGCATCACGTCAAATCGAGAGAAAAAAAACTTGGAATATTAAAAATATTACGTTTAAATGTTTAAAATAAAAAATGTCAGACATGTGAAACGTTAAAAATCAGAATAGTGTGCATATTTTCTTCCACTTCAATGGCTCACTATTAAAATATTTGCTGTTTTCTTATACTTCACTTTTCCAAAATGAATTTCTCTCCTCAAAAAATGGGCAAAAATGGGTCTTTTCAAGCTTTGAAAAAGCCATAACTGTCCTGATTACATATTTTTAATTCTTTACAGTCTCCCCTCAGTGTTAAAAAAAAAGATGCATCTAAGCTCTAAACATATATACACAATGGTTTGATAACTTTGGAGTCTTGCATATTGGTGCTCCTACTTTTTACAGGAGCAAAAATTTCGATTCGTGCTGTCTGAAGCGAAATGCGTGGTACTGAAAATGTCGAGGTTGTCAATTTTGACTACCTTTCTCTGTTGAAAATAATAATAATAATAAAAAACCGTGCGAAGACAAGTGCAACATATATGGTGAAAAAAATTTCAGGAACGGTTTTAAATTGATGACTTAAGAGTAAGGAAGAGTCTTGAAAACCTATATTTTGAGACTTTTCAAAAACCGAAAATCTATGCTTGCGTAAGTTCAACCTTCAAATCAATTTTCTTACTTCAATGATTGAAATGGTCTTACCCAGAAATACCTGAGCAAAATTAGAACTAACAAAGGTCAGACTACACCTTTGATAATTTTTTGTACAAGTTGAGTTAATCAAAACTATTTTATCCTTATGTGCAATATAGGCTTGCTAAAACCTAATTAATGCAAATTTACCGGAAATATTTGAAGCAATGGATCTGGTGACTCGCTGTCTGCTAACCACAAAGAGAATAAAAACTCAAAATTTTTGAAAACTTTTCAAAAATGGAAAGAAAGAATGCCTGACTGTATTTGGAGCATGTCGTCGCTCTTTCTCGACTACAAAAATAAACAGGAAGTGTGTTTTCAGTTCTGATGAAAATAATAGACAAAGATTTGCCAGAAATTGTGTCAATGCTACAGCTCTTGCACAATACTCCATGAAGCCAGTTGGATACAGTTTTTTGCCTTCTCTGACTTTTATCATTCATTGGTTTGAATTAAAGCCAGGTGCTATGCTATTACCGTGTTGTATTGAAAACAAGCCAAGATATTTAGCAGCATCCTGTATTTCATGGCCTTGGAGCTTATGCAAATTCGAGTCTAATTCAGCTGCGACAGTTGAATTAGTTTAGTAAAATCATATTAAGTTTTGTTTCTGCTTGGTTAGAGCGGTTTGATTGTAGTGGTGTAAGTGAATAAATGTGATTCATTCTTAAATCCAAAAGTGGACAATGGGTATTCAACTGCGACAGTAGAATTAGTTTAGTAAAATCGTATTAAGTTTTGTTTCTGCTTGGTTAGAGCGGTTTGAGTGTAGTGGTGTAAGTGTATAAATGTGGCTCATCCTTAAATCCAAAAGTGGACAATAGGTATTCAGCTGCGACAGTAGAATTCGTTTAGGGAAATCGTATTAAGTTTTGTTTCTGCTTTGTTAGAGCGGTTTGATTGTAGTGATGTAAGTGTATAAATGTTGCTCATTCTTAAATCCATAAGTGGACAATGGGTATTCAGCTGCGACAGTAGAATTAGTTTAGTAAAATCATATTAACTTTTGTTTCTGCTTGGTTAGAGCTGTTTGATTGTAGCGGTGTAAGTGTATAAATGTGGTTCATTCTTAAATCCAAAAGTGGACAATGGGTAGAGTCGGGATATTTTTCGTTTGGGGTTTGGGGGCTGAAGCAAAACATGTCACTCTGGTTACAGTAGTTACAAAATACTGAAAACATTTAAAACATGGCTTTATAATTGGTTGGGTTTTGTGGTCTCAATAACGTTTACTTAAAGTTTGCGTTATTTTGTTTAAAATTGGGAAAGCTTAAATATGTGCAACTATTATTGTTTTTACGCCGGCCCGCATGAGTCATGTAAACTTTTCTCCAGTATTAGGGCAAGACGAGCATTAACTTCAAGCCTTCAAATTAATTATTTATGTAATTTTGTTTGAATTTTTAAGCTGTACCAATACTGTCGCCAGTAAGCGAGATATTCTAACCACCACAAATGCATAGGTGGTTCGCAATTTGTAGTCATAGTTTTCATGCGTCTCTGCAGATGATTTGGCTAAAGTTTCAATTCGAACTCATTTTTGGCTAAAATGTAATACTTTATCTCTGGAGAACATAAAGACGAAAACTGCAAACATAAGTTATAATTTTAACTGTAATGTTGGGATTTCTTACCAATAATTTATTAAACTTTCAAGGCAACTAATGATTTAAAATTCTCCGACAAAAAAAGCAACAAATGTTTAAAACCAAGAAGAGAAACGAAATGCATAAACTTTCTACTCCTTTCCCTCATCCTTTCAATGTCTTTGTGTAAATACTGATGCGGTACGGTTATAGTAGTGCGGAAAGTAAGCAAAAAATAATTAAGTTAAAAAAAATCCCACATCTTCTCAGAATATTACTGGTTACCTTGCTTTTAACAAACAAGATTAGCTGAATGTTTACAGTTCGCATAAAAACTGATTCCCACTTTTGTTGCCTATTTTAGATCAATCGAACTATAGTTTTTAAATACAAATGAACACTAATTCCCAAAGATTTGCGTATTTAAAAACGTTTGAATTTAAACGTATTTACAGTTTTAGCACGGATAAAGCAATTTATGCGGTAAATGGCTCAGTTGTACATAAATATTTGTAAATCAATCATATTTTTAAAAAAGGGAATTGCTTAGAAATATTTATCAAAAATGTTTGTTTTTTAAAAAAATTGCTTTTTATTTTACGTTCAAGTTCTTCATTATTAAAGTATCAACTCTACAACAAAAGATGCGTATTTAACATCTGTTTCGTAAATGAATAAAAGTGCGTGTGGGTTTAACTCAATTGGTTACTCTTACCTTTTTTTACAGTAATCCAAAATTATTCATTCAAGTTCTATTCTGTATTCAGAACTAAAAGAATATCCTATTTATAATTACTTTTAAGGATTCTTTGTAAACTTTCAATAATGGACATAAACTATCAAATCAGACACGAATGAGTGGTTTGAAGGACTCATTATGAAAACGAAATCTTCTGACAGTATAAAACAAACTTTTCACCGAATAAATTAGTTTGAATATGTGTCAAGTCACCTAACATTAATAAGAGCTTTTTTGGTCAGGCCGTCATTTAGGGGCAGGGGGGGTCAATTACCCCCCCCCCCCTGACTTCGGGAAATTAATGTATTGGCATATAAGTGGGCGTGGTTTTTACCAGTTTTTGGTAAATTTTATTGTCTATGCACCCTTTGCCCCCCCCCCCCCCCTGGAAAAATTCAAAATGACGTCCCTGTTTTTGGTATAGTTTAGAAGTTTTTCGTGCAAACCACTCTATTTTGAGTGTTTTGTTTATTCGAAAACTTAAAACACAAACATGTTTTATTTGTAATTGAAATCCTACTTTTCCCAATAGCAAATCAAGGCTTTTTCGGTAGCGTTTCGAGCAGAAAAAAAAAGTTTTGATTTCTAAAATAAGTTTTCTCCTTTGCCTAATGATGTTTTTATTGTTTAGACTCTTCATTAAAATTGCTAAATTCGCATAACTTTCCCGTCACCTATTTCCGTCTTTCCATTAAGATGTCAGTACCATCTTTCCTTTAGTTTTTGGTAAACAACTTCGATTTTTTACTCCCATCACTGCAGATTTATGCTGCAGGAACTCTCCCAGTCTAAACTTAGCAATGCAGCCAACAATGATCCTTAATAAATTTCTTGCGGTCTTGAAAAAAAAAAAAAGGAAAATATAGGTTCAATCGACTCGGAAGACAGAAGTTGGAATGAAGTTTTAAAAATAAAATTGAAGTTCCCTTTTATTTCATGATGGTGGGAACAAAAAAATCGCTTCTGGTGGCTCGCCAAATGACGCTCATGTCTGCAGTGGGAGGTGTCTGGAATGGCTCTTTATGAAATAACTTTTTGCACCCGCCGACTGCCTCAGACTCCATTCACCTGTTGTTTTAAAATGATGAATGCCCATTAAACCTCCTTATTGCATATCGCTCGACGGTAACTGGATCGCTACTAGTTCTGTTTCATTTCATCATGGCTTGAAAAATGACTCACGGGGTTATAAATGGATGAAGAATTGCTTGTTGATTGGAAGAGGAATGCGAAACCATTCCACTGCATAGCAGTTAGATTGCGATTCTCGCGTATGACATGGTGCTGCTTATCAAAGCGAAAGAAGGGGGAAAAAAAGGTTTTTGCTGTTTATCTTTGCTCTAAAACCCGAAACGAAACGATGTAGTGTGAAATGTTTAGAACGTTTAATCTGCCTTAAAGTAAATAATGCGCATGGTGATTAGCCTTTTGATTGAGCAAAACATGATGCTTTAACCCTTCACTGCACGATTTTTTATATTTTCATGAAAAAAGTCATATGTTACCTTTTAATAACTCTGAGTTCAGGAAAAATGAAGAAAAAAATTTATCTTAAAAATGTGCACCAAAAATGATGTTTTAATTGTTTGTTCTACATATGGCACAAAGCACATATCATATGCTTTGTATACCGATAAGTGTAATAATCTACAATGTGTTTTGTGCCATAAGTGGTACAAATTTGCCACTAAGTGTATTAAAACATTTTTAGAACAAAGGAAATAATGACTAAACACACTTCTAACGGAAATACAGACACTCTTTTTTTCAAAAGCAAGAACTGTAATACCTAGACTAGTGCAACTAACTAGTGCATAAACATCACACTAAACTGTTATAGCAATGTTCCAGAAGGGGCGTAAAACTCAGTTTAACTGCATTTAAAAAGTCATTGGAATATATGAGGGTTTATTTGGTTTGTGCCAGATCTGGCACACCGTGCAGTGAAGGGTTAAGAGTGTCAAAATTTTGATATGCTTTAGAGTAAAGTTAAAATGTTTTTCCAGATGAATTTAAAACATGAATATTTTACACACATGTACAGTAATTTAACGCATGGGGGAGTTTTTTTTTCTATTCCTTTGCTTTTCAGATCCCCCCTCCCCCAACACACATACATCAATTCGAAGAGATAAAATCAAGACATTTTACTAAAGCAATGATGCGTATTGTCCTCAAAGAGGAAAAAAAAAAGTCTTTTTTTTCTTCCTTTGTTTTTTTTTAAGTTGAAAAATCAAGATTGTTTATTTTTACTATGCCGTAACTGTCTCTCACTCCTCTTTTAAAACCGTCCTTTAAATATCATACGTATGTACGCCATTCCTCGAAAACGAGTGAGTTACCAGTCGATACATTTGTCATAAAATTTTAAAATTTGCCAAGGAGCTGAAGACTGCAATTTGTAGATAATTATAATATTAATTACAAACTCGATTAACATTCTTTCTTACATTTGGTGGTGTAAATATTATCGCACATTTAAACTTTGTTTATACCAATCGAAAGAGTGGATTTTTCTGCGTTCGGTAGTTTGTTTGGAACCTATAAAATAATTCGAGCTGGAGATATAAATTCGAATTTCAATGGTTTTGCTCAATTAAAATCATTAACTTTTTACAAACGGGAAACAATTACCCGTCATCTCCTCTCCGCTTTCACCTCTCCTTAACTTGTTTTTTTTTTTTCCTTCGCATACGCTATTTGCGGCCGTTTTCACCTTCCCCCTTAAAAAAAGAGAACGATTTTTTAGAAACAGATTTCGGACTTTTTATCTCCAAATTTGCAACGATCATTCACACTTCTACACAGGGACTCTATTAATGCCGAATGAAGATAGGCTGTTGTTTTGGAAGGATTTAAAACAGGGTTTTCTGTTTATAACATTGAACAAAACAAGCCACGTGGATCGGTTTCGTTGATCCCATATGGTCTGCGAGTTGCAGTTTGGCCATCACTGATTTATATCATCAAAATGTTAAAGTAAAACTTCAATACCTTAACCACAATGGCGAATCAACGTTGAAATAATGTTTAAGTGTGTTTTTAATTTGATTTGTAAAAGTTTCAAATATTTTCTCAACAGAAGACAACTGTTTCAATCTGTACAGTACAAAATGTAACTTTTCGTTTCATTAATTCCTTTATTTATGCTGATATCTTCTTCGTAGGGTGTCAAAGAACACATTGAAAAGAAGACTGTTACCAAATCTCGTACAACTCATTCCAGGACTACTCAATACAGAAGTGTAGAACTACGTAGCATACCTGTTCCTTCCAGGGCTACAGACCAACTCACTGGTAAGAATTTGCTTTTATGGTTAAATTCACAAAAATCTGGATAATTTTTTGTTTATGTATGAACATTATTACGGGATAACTCCTTTGCTATCTAACTATACTACACTTCAAGGTTTCTTGATGAAAACATCGTGACGTCAGCGTGACGTTAGCCTATGAAAAACGAGCTAGATAAAACGTCACAGCCTACTTAGTGTATTAGAGATCGCTAACTGCTTGTGAGCTCTTATTGGCTCCGCCCGTCGTGACGTTTAGTGTCAGCTTAAGTTGCTGTCTAGTATACCAAATTATCCGATCGATCGCTAGTCGGTGTTCTCGATATCTTAGTGCTGAATAAACTGCAACAACACAATAAATTATTTAAAGGAAACAGATAAGAATGATAGTCAAACCCTACTGCATGCGATGTGTCAAACTGAGGATAAATTTGACCCCTCCCCCCTAAAAATTCCTACTAAGGTTATTAAAATTTGGTGTGTATTTTTACTAACAAGGATCAGTGTCTGTAGCACGATTAAGATTTTTAAATAATCAATGGAAAATCTGTTTTAGCTTTTTAAAATCGATATGTTGATAAAGTTCCCAAAAGTTGGTTGTAGGGTTAGCTGAAGTGATATTCCTTTTAGAATCGCTGCAAAGCAAACAAGCTTGGCAGATGAATTCTAATGCAGCACATATTCTTCGGAAAATATAGAAAATGTAGAAGGGGGGAAAAGAAGAAAAATTTCGAATGAAAGAAAATTCCACATATCTGATATAGATGAAAAAAGAATTCCAAGAAAATTTCACATTGAGTTTTAAATAGTTTATTAAAAGAATGCCTAGTTTTTTTAAACAAGTTTATTGTATTTGGTGGTTAAACACATGGTAAAAGAAATCGAAAAATATTTTTTATTAAAACTAATATAAAATTAAAAGATTTTTTGTTGAAAATAAATTCACAAAAAAGTCGTCAATAGAGCACAACAATTGCAAATCATCATATTTGAAAACGAACTATTATTACCTCAATTTATTGTTACCATTTTATGGAAAAAAAGCCCTGATTACCCCATAAAAGGGGTAAATCACCCCCTTGGGGACATTCGAATGCAACCCCAAAGATAGGTGCACAAAAATAAGCCTAAAAGAAAAAATAAGAAAAATTTTGTTGCTCACAGAAACCAACAGAAATCTTACCAAAGTTTAAAAGAAGAAGAAAGTTTTCTTTCCTAACTTCAAAAACAAAATAATACATTTTCCGAAATGACATACTTTAGAAAGAACGTTGCAATATCGCAATAAGATAGAAGTAAATATACTGAAATAGAATTGAATGCCAAATTGTAAAAAAGTCGCCAAAAAAATAATTTTTAATATTGTCTTTCATTATTTATTAAATGCAATTATTGCTGCAAATTACAGTCCAACAATAAATAATCACATTGCAAAAGTATATTTGGAGCAATTTTTTCTTTTAAACTCAACTGATCCTAAAAATTTTAAGTATTAGTCATAGAAATTTCGTGCATTATTCTTCACAATGATAATAAAAACAATAAACATCGACAAAGATCAACCAGCAAACGATAAATTAAAAGCTAAATTCGTTCACTCAAGCCATTTGCTGCAATTTATATTGAAATAAATTAATAATGAAGTAAAATATGTTTTGCAGACGATAAATTTAGAATGGTATCCTGTATTTTAAGGAAAGGACTCGATTTCTCATTTGATTGACAGGTGCCATCTTATCACGGTTTTTAATATTTCATTTGACTAATTTTAATAAGGCTTGGAGTTTGGATTGTTACAAAAACAAATACATTTTTAAAATTATTAAGGGAAAAAGAACGAAATAAAAACGTAACCATGGTAACAACATGAAAAGTTGATTTCCGTTGATAAAATAATTCATTTCATCTCTATTTTCAAACAAATTTTATTCGCGAGCAAAGCCATTTTAGAATCGTTTGGCTTGCTTTACTGAAGGTAAGCCTTGAATTTCGGGATTCTAAAAACAATTGTTACAGCTCTCCTGATGATCGTAGAAATTTCGAAAAAACGTCATTTTGTGCACAAAATTTCAAGCTTTCGAATGACATAAGACTTGAAAATGTGTATGGAATATTTCTTCCCTATTTTATCGAATTTCCTCTAAGAATTCGAATAGAAAAAGAACGAAATGGAATGTTCGAAAAATCGCTTCGAGGTGCAAAACTACATGCTACAAACTAATTTTGTGCCAAGTGGCATGAAAATCGACCGAACGGTTTTGGCGCTACGCGCGTAACAGACAGACAGACAGAAAGAAAGAAAGAAAGAAGGACAGACAGAACCACCTTCAGCTTAATTATTAGTAGAGATTTACATACAGAAAATGTCAAATTTCCTTTTGAATCAAACTTATTAACACATCGTCTTCGTGTTGATAGCATAGCAACAATTCTTTTGAAGCCATATGAAGCTATATATTTCGTTGTTTTTTCACCTTCAAAAATATAATCATATGCCATAGTTATTGTCTGCCACCTTAATTCTCAGATATCCTTATAATTGTGTGTGAGTATTTTTACGAGAGCCTGTTTATTTTAAAAATGACCTGCAAAAAAAGGGGCTCTATAACCGGGTACACTGCAAGCAAACTGTTTTTGACGCGAACGGGAAATGTTGTTTTCCCTGTATTGTTACTGCGATAACAATGAAACACGTTTTACAGAGTCGGGGTTGCCAACTGCTACATCGGATATTCCTTCATCCATAAATTCCCTTCTGCTGCATTTAAAAAGGAGGTTTCTTGGAATCTCAAAACATGTTTGAGCTTAATAAAGGTTGTTTTTAGTTATTATTTCTTTTCCTAGCACAAAGGTATTCTTTTGCTTCTGGTTACGATAATCTTAGTTCAAAACTCAGGATTTTTTCTTCTATTTCATACAAAAACGTGGTTTTTATACAGGACGTTGAGAGAATTCAGAAACTTTAACTCGGAAAGGGTTGGGGCGGGGGGGGGGTATGATGAGAGTGAAAAGTTGTTTTTTAGAGGATTTTTTAAAATTTTTTGCAGCGTTGCTATGTTTGGCTAATGGTAGCCATTTGGGGGGGCGTCCAGCCAGCCCAGGGACGTCATTGCAAGTTTTTCCGGGGGGGGGGAGGGCAAAGGGTCCAAACTCAATGCAATTTCATCGGAAAACATCAAAAGCCTCGCCCACTTATATGTAAATACATTGATTTCTCAAAGTCGGGGGGGGGGGGGATTTGGCTATTTTTGTTCACACTTAGCTAGAAAAAATCAAAAGCATTAGCCCAACCGATCTACAATCCGCTTAGTATTTATCATTCATTTCATGATTGATACGAAGAAATGTATAAAATTATTAATCAAAAGATTTGAAAAGAATATTGGAGCATTTCAAAATAAAATCAATAAATCTTGCACATAAAAACACAGGAAGTGTCTAAGTACTTTAGTGCGGTTAAAATCAAAATTTCCAGTACATCTGGATGGGAGAGTGCTTTTCTTGTTGGTTGACTATTTTTGACTAATTCACGAATTGGTTAGGCTATTTTCTTAAATATTCATGTGGTAACCATGGATTTTAGATGTTATTTAACCCTTTAAGGACCATTGGACATATCTGTACCTTAAGTTCTCGTTTATTTTAGAATACAAATAATTAATAAATTATTTATTAATATGTGTTTTTTTCTTGTTATTGAGACATCAGAATCTTAGTATTAAGCCAAAAAAAGTGGTTGAAGCTATAGTCGAACCTCTTTAAAATGAGCTCAGACGGTTGAAATTCACTTGCTTAAACCGTAGTTCGTCTTGTTCGATAACCAATAGATGACAAACTATAAAATGAGGATCACACATGTAGCTCATCGTTAGAGTTATTCTTTTTAAGCATGTTCGAATTAATAAGGTTCGATTGTATAGTTATTATTTTGCAAAGTACCTGAAACTTCAATTTTTTTTCTGAACTGATGATCCTCGAAGGGTTAATTGCATTTTATGTTATTCGGTAAATGTGGTCATAACCTATCACATCTACATTTCTTTCATCAGCTTTCTCTTAGGTGAGAAAAGACAAATTCAGCTTTGCTAGCAGCTACTAGAGCGTATCTTTTAATTTAATGACTTTCTGCCGTTTACATGACAAAAATGATATATAATATACTTCTAAAGTCTAAAAATAAAATTTAAGTTGCTCATGTAGTGCTAGTATTTTCATTATTTTTGAATTGGTTGCTATTTATTTTTCAGCCGAAATAAAAATGCCGTCTGGAAAATTTGACAAGCCGGAGATCGTAGATAATCAAGATGGGACCATTTCCATCAAATATGATCCAAGAGAGGAAGGACTTCATGAGCTTCACCTGAAGTTTAATCAGGAACACATACCAGGTTACATTGCTTTCATTAATTACTGTAGCTAATTTGAGTGCCTACATTTTGTAAACATTAGGTATTTGCACATATTTCATTTTATAAATAAGATACCAACTGCTATTAAATTGATAGTTTGAATATTTTTTTGTTATTAATCATTTGACTTCTATTTATTTTCTGTATTTCAGGAAGTCCTTTCAAAATATATGTAGATTCAATTTCAAGCGGGTTCGTTACAGCTTGTGGTCCAGGTTTAACTCGAGGTGTTGCTGGTGAACCTGCTAATTTTACCATTTACACAAAAGATGCTGGTGCTGGTAAGGAAACTCTTTAAAATACATTGGGATCAGAGGGCACGTGTGAATATTTTTGTCTATTTCATTATTAATACGCTTTAATTAGTTTCACATGTAGGTTTGTATGTATGTAACTCTGAATAAAAGATAAAATTCACATTCTTTATAAATATAAAAGTAATATAGTTTATACTATTATTAATACTTAAGGCCAAACTGTATTACATGTTGATGTATTTTAAGTGTTTCAGTTGTTTTTGTATGTAACTCTAAACCAACGCCTCCTAAATACTAAATGCCTGTAACTTTCTGGCTTTTAGCACAGAGCAAAATTTCATCCTTGGTTCAGGATACACTGCCATCTACCAGAGTTCTTCGAGAAAGAGAAATTAATGATTGGTTCATTTCTAAATTTAAATTTAAAAATCAACCAATCAAAAAATTTGTTTCGAATATTGTTTGGATCCATCGCCAATAGCTGCAAAATGCAATTGGTTCACGATACACTGCCATCTACCGGAGTTCTTCAAAAAATCAACGATTGATTCATTTCTGAATTTAAATTTAAAAATTAACCAATCAAAAATTAACAACAACATTATCGGATTGCCGCAAGGTGGCGTTTAAAGCTGAACCCATCTCGACGGTAGCGAAGCAAATGTTATAGGCATTTAGTATTTAGGAGGCGTTGCTCTAAACGCAAGATAAAATTCACATTCTTTACAAATATAAAAGTAACATAGTTAATACTATTAATACTAAAGGCTAAACTATATTTCATGTTGATGTATTATAAGTGCATGTTAGTTTGATTAACTCTAAAAACATATTTTTTAGTTTTTTTAAACTATAATTATTTTTCAAAAAATATAAATTTCTCAGAATAAAAATGTCCACGTGGTTGAATAGTCTCTTCTTTGTGTCATGGAACTTTGAGTTTTTCTTTTTCTTTCTTTATAGTATTGTAAAAAAAAGTGTCATCAATTGCACGCATGCGCCCCTATAGGGAGGAACATGTGAACAAGCTTTGGACACTTATCAATAAGATTTTGAAAACACAGGACAATTATCGTATTTCAACAAAAAACTCTTTTTTATGAAACAAATATATTCACATTAAAGAATTTGTAACCTATCCTATGTCAAAGTAAATTATGTTTTTACAGTAAGATAGATATCAATAAGAAAATATTTTTTTCCAAAACATATAACCTGCTCACACCTCAGTCAAATTTTTAAGTTTTGTATCATGTTTTCATTGGATATCCAAAAAATAATCTTATCGGACTACACATTACAAATAATGTTTTATTATATAAACATCTCATTACATACTGCTTTTAAGCTTCAGATAAAGTATGATGATGTATTTGAAAATAATTTAAAACCTAAGTTTTTAGGTAAGTTTATATAGTTTGTTTTTATTTCCTGCAACTGTTCTGTAGCACTGAGTTGTAGATCAATTATGTGGTAACAAAAATATGTTTTTATTTAAATTAATTAACAGTAAAATTGTAAATTTGGCATAGAAAAATTGTAAATGTGTACACATTTATAAAAAAGACTCTAAATAAAAATAGGTAAGAGAACAAAATTTTTTTGAAGTTATTATATCCTATGCTAATATTAAAATATTGGTGCGGCGCATGGTGACCGTTTTCTGCTGCCCCAGATATTCTGTTCACAAGTGCTCCATCTATCTTAGGACTAACTTGCAAATTTTAAATTTCTCTATTCAATTAAAAGCAAATTTAAACATTTTCATAAATTTATTTAGCTGTCCACACAATGATTTTCAGTTATTAAATTTAGCTTATTGGTTAGTTTAAAATATGTTTTCACTTGAGAAGAAGAGGATGAAATTATGTACGACATCTGGTAAAGAAAGAAATTGTTACCACCAAAACACAAAATGGCTCATTGCTCTGAAAGTTTTGCAAATGGGGTTCTGGCACAGTGTTGCTTTAATTCATTTTTGAACTTTATATATTTTTATTTATGTCTTAGTACTGTATATAATTTTTTAAAAATCAGTTTTGTGAGCTTGGTAAAGTACTTTTTTATGAAGATAAGAAAATAAGATCATATTGTTGCTGTTAAAACTTTTATAGCTTGCTTCTTCATCTCAAAACTTTGTCAGAATACATATATATATTTTTTGCCAATATATGATTAGTAATTATTGCCACATTCATATAATTTACAGTTTTGTAATTTGTTGAAACAGTCTTAAAAATTCAGCTTAAAATGGGCTGCAAAGTGACCTAGTACGAAAATACTATAGAGAATGTGATCCCGACAAGTTTTTTGCACAGAGACTTGTTTCGCCCAAAATTCCACTTAGTTTTCTAGCTTCGACCAGGCTATCAAATACTGAGTTTTCATGAAAAGTGTACTTGTCTGAATTCCACTGCATCATGGGGCTATTACAAAAACTTTTAGAAACTAAAGGAATTGTCTTTGCAGTCAACCTGTGTCCCAGTTCATGAAGCAATGAGCTTAATTCTTGACCTTATATCAGGAAAAATGTTATTTCTTCCAAATCCTTTAAAATTGTTACAGCATATTTTTTCATCTTCCTTTCAGGTGGATTGTCTGTACTGGTTGAGGGACCATCTCAAGCAGAAATCACATGTCATGACAATAAAGATGGCACTGTCTCTGTCAATTACTTACCTGCTGCTCCTGGTGAATACAAGATCATTGTAAAATTTGCTGACAAGCACATTAAGGGCAGCCCGTTTACAGCTAAAATAACAGGTTTGTTTCTAATTAGAAAGTTTGAAAATTAATAATTGGAAACAAATTGACCTGTTCTCCCCGATGCTTATCAAATTTTCTCCTTTTTAGGAGAAGGACGCAAAAGGAATCAAATCTCAGTTGGTCACTCGAGTGAAGTTTCATTGAAGACAATGGAAAAAGATACAAAAACTCTTAATGCTAGCATTGTGTCTCCTAGAGGTTTAGAGGAGCCTTGTTTCTTAAAAACATTGCCCAATGGACATTTAGGTGAAATTAAATTTTATATTTCTTATATTTATTAATACTAATGCATTTTGAAATATTTTTGCTGTCCCCTCCTCCTGTACCCCTTCCCTTTTTTTCCCCTAGAAAAAGTGTATATCTGTATTATTTTTATTTATTTATTTTAATCTTTGCTGGCAAGTTTTTTTTTTCTAAAAAACAGCTGTAGTTTAAGTTTTTGAATCTATTTTTGACTTGAGATGTATAATCTTAAATTTTAACATAACTCTGTCTTTAAATCCAATGCAACATAAGACTAGTTCACGGAATTCTATTGAGCACTTTTTACCCTTCTTACTCGCTTTCTTAAAGTTTTTTGTAATTAATCTGTTTTATTTCTGAAAATAATAATTAACATTGATGGCCTCTTATTTTGTAAGCTGTTCACAATATGTTCAGGGTGTCCCGCACACCTGGAAAGTCATGGAAAGTCAGGGAAAGTCATGGATTTCATATATGATCGAAATTGGTCATGGAAAGTCATGGATTTCAGCAAAAAATGTCCAAAAGTCATGGAAACTGACTGTTTATCATGGATTTTAGCGCTCAGGATCGGAGGTTATTTCTCCCGATCTCGGAAGAACAAAAAAACATCCATCGTCATTCTGCTTCGTTATTGCAAGGTTCCCGCAACTTTGAAAAGTCCTTGAATTTCATTTGGTCTTTCAAGAGATCTGGAAAGTCCTTGAAAATTTTAAAATGTCCTTGAAAACTCCAAAGGTAATATTTTTCGTAGAAAATGTGCCGAAAAATCGGCGATCTTCGAACATTCACGATCGTGCTCCTGCAAAAAAAATTGTGTCCATCGAAAAATCGGCAGTCGTCGGTATTTCGAAATCGGGAGCCGTTTTTTCAAGACGAAAAAAAAAGAAAAAAAAAACCATACCCAGAGAAGTTTTATTTTTGCGCATAATCGGCAATCGTTAAAAGTTCGCGGTTAGGCACCGCTTTTTCGTTTCGCTTTACCTTTAAAACAATTTAGAAATAGAATAATCAGGATTGGATTTTTATACAAAAGAATATCTTTAAGAAGTTAAACATGAGCTTTTCTGAAAAATACGTTTTTGCTGGTATCTTAATGATTTTCTTTCAACAAAATTTAGATTTGTCTGGTGAATTAAAATTATTTTTCGAATTTTTTGCTTCCATGATCATTTTTTTTTAGAAATACAGGGACAGAAATACGTGTGTAATGGGTTTTGTACAACTTATTTTTTATTTATTTATTTATTTTTGGTTGACATTCTAACATTGATCACGTGCTTCGCCGAAAATGGCGTGCCATTGTCAAGTCTTCAATCCTTTTGCATCCTGTAAATACTTCAATTATTTTGATATTCTGAAGCTATTTTTATGTTGTGCTACGTTAAATATACTCATTGTTCATTTTATTTTAATGATTTATTTATTTTTGAACTCAAATTTTAGCTCTTCCAATTTATTGGTTTCTAATAGCTTTTAAGAAAACACCAAACTTTTAAAGACAAAGTGCTTCCTTGACTTTTCATTTGTTTATTTAATTACAAAATACAGGCACGTTTTTCCTCGAGTTCGAAAAAATCGAGTAAAGCTGTAATTTCAAAAGAAAAAAAAATCACCATTTTTTCTTGGAGGTCGGAAGAGAAAAGAATAGGGGGGGGAATAGAATACATTTTGCATGCACAGACTGGCAAAATAGGGTGATCATATTATATCCTGGTCTTATTCCGAAATTATAAATTTTCTTCATTGAAAAAAAAAAGATTTGTTGTCTGATTGTTTTTATGCTTGAACAAATAGAAAATGTTGGTGTTTACCATTTTTACCATTCCTTTGAATTTACACTTGAATAAGCCAAAGAATTGCTTCCAATCTGCCTTTCCCTAAAATTTTCTTTTTCATATTGATGAAAAATATTTCACGATTTTTAGGTTTTTCATATTAAATCTGTAAAGAATCTGTACTGTTCATCAACATTTACATCACTTTCGAAATTAATCTTGATTTTTGTGCAGACCCTTTCTTAGAAGTTAATTCCTGGAAAATTTTTAAACCTCCTTAAAAAGTACTTGAATTTTATTTTTAAGATTGTAGGGGAACCTTGTATTGGGTGCAATCTGATTAGTCTTAATAAGAGTTTCAAACAAGTTGCATTGTGTTGACCAATCAGATGAATACTCAACGTTAAAACCCGTGAGCGGCGAATTTTCCGAAACTGTGCATGTGCGTGGACTTTGTCCCCTGACTGACAATAGAGCATGTGATTCATTTATTCAATTTGAATTTCACACTTTCATACTTCTGCTTTGGGGGATAATAAGTTGTTTTGACTTTTAAATGTTGCTAAATCCTTGTACTCATTTTTTTGTATCAATAAATTGTTGCACATGATCTGTTTCAGATATATTTAGTTAAGTTCTTTTTTTAGCTTTGGTTAAATTTATTTGCATAGCCGAAAAAAAAAGAATAGTTTCGAAAAGCAAAGGTACACTGTCTTACACCTTATATTGATATTTATGCTCTATTTTGATGTCAGCGTCAAATGAAATAGTTAAAATTGTAAGTCATGGAAAATTGTTCGCAAAAGTCATGGAAAGTCAGGGAAAGTCATGGATTTGAAAAGTCCAGGTTGAGCAGATACCCTGTATGTTGTTCTGAGATTAAATTTCAAGTTTAGTCTTGAAAAGCACTTTTTTTCTGTTCAAAATATTATGATTGCTAATGAACTTAACAAAAAACACTATGCTTAATGACATAAGGTTTTGTTATTGCATTCAGAAAAACTTATCTTCTGTTTTGTAGGTATTTCTTTCACCCCGAGAGAGCCTGGAGAACATTTAGTTAATGTTAAAAGGCAAGGTAGTCACGTCCAAGGAAGTCCATTTAAAATAAACGTTTTGGAAGGAGAAATCGGTGATGCATCCAAAGTCAAGGTATTAGGAAACGCAATCAAAGAAGGAAAAACCCACACGGCAAATGCTTTCACTATTGATACCAAAGAAGCTGGTAAGTGAACTTTCTCAATTGCATAATAGGGTAGTTTTCGATTTTTCAATTTTATTTTTATATGATAGAGTAACATGTGTGAACATCATCGGTGAAAAAATTTTTGCGATACGATAAGTAGTTTTTTTTAAAATAATTTTTAAAGTTCAAGAAAATGTGACGTCACTCGGCAGCGGAAGAAACGTCATCGGTACTTCCGCCGCGCCTCAGCCGACGAGGAGAAGCGAGGGAAACGCTTGGCTACGTTGAAGACGCACTTAAAGACTATTAACTCCTCGTGATTTTGGAAGATTTAAATCGCTCGTCCTCTCGAAAATAGGCAAAAACCATCATTGATGTCACTTGAGGGAGATTGTTGGACTGTCCTTTGACGTATCCTGTCTCCATCATGCATCAAAAAAATTATTAAATATCTAAAAATTAAAAATAACTACGCGCTCAAAATGTCCGTAGCGATAACACGGGTCCGTCGCGGACGGCTGGGGCATGATGCCCGCTGACGTAACTAGTGACGTATCAGAAAAGCGCGCTTTTGTGCGTCGGATTTTTAAAAATTCATTAAAAATCAATCGTTGTGTTTTAAAATACGGCAGTGGTGAATTTTGGAGTTTTGAGGGTCAAGTAACAATATTTAATGATCAAAATGGGGATTTTTAATAGGTCACAACTACCCTATTATTTTTTTAACTTGTTTTCATTTTTCGATAAAAAATAATATGCTCTTAAATAATGTTCTAAGCTTCCTGAACAGTGAATGAGCAATAGATTCATCAATACAACAGTAATCTGTTTCATAAAATTGTCATCTATTTCTTACATTTTGGTTTTTTTAATTATTATTTGTAAAATAAACTATGATATGAAAGTTTATGTGCTCAAATAATCTTAAAAGTTACTATATTTATATATATATTCTTTGTAAGTTGTGATGATATTACATAAGCATTTTGTCTTAAAATAAATGTTTCTGAAGTTTATTTTGTATTTTAGGATTTGGTGGCATTAGTCTTTCTGTTGAAGGACCTAGTAAAGCTGATATTCAGTACAAAGATAATGGGGATGGAACATTAACTGCCAGCTATCAACCTACGGAACCGGGTTACTACATTATCAATCTGAAATTTGCCGACCACCATGTTCCTGGTAAGAATTATTCAATAGTTCCTAAAATTTATTATTTTGAAGTGAATCAGCATTTTTTTTTTTTTTCTAATTCAGATATATATTTTTTCAGGAAGTCCATTTACTGTGAAAGTATTAGGTGAAGGTTCTAATGTTCAAAGAGAATTCATTAAGAAACAAAGGGAATCTGTTCCAGTCATTGATGTAGGAACGGAATGCAGACATACTTTTAAACTTCCAGGTAAGATACGGTACCTTTGCTATATTGTGCATATGTACAGTTAAGTCTCGATGACTCAAAGCGTTGTAACTCTAATATTTCTTTGTCTTGAAGTCTTCATTGGGTTCCAAATTCTTGAGTAGAATGTGGGAACTTCCTGTAGCTTGAACTACCAATAACTTGAAGCTTTTAACTGGTCCCTTGAGACTTGGAGTTATCGAGACTTCACTGTATGTGGCAGGGGTGGCCAACCCGCGGCACGCGTGCCACAATATGGCACGGCAGAGCAGTAACAGTGGCACGCGAAAAATTTTTGAAAAAATTCCAAAATTGAGGAAAAAATGTCGATCTTAAAAATATTAATCAAAACTAAAACGCTTATACTGATAAATATAATGATATTATGACGCTTAAATGTCAGGAGGCTGGCTTACAAATTGTCTGAACTACAATATTGCAAAGTACTTAGCGTTAGCTTCGGACATCCAACGAAAGCTGTGACGCTACAGACAATGCTTGGTATTGTATATATTTGTACAGCATATTTGTGCTTAACACGAATGAAACTTTCGATGCTGCAGAATGGATTCTTGATCTGCAATAGTTTCAGCTACGGGTAATGAAATTAAAAAAAAAAAAAAAAAAACTCTTACTAAAATTAAGAAATGAGATTGGACAAAATTCAGTATGGTTGCACAAAAGAAGAGTCTTAAATTGTTTTGTTTTTTACATTACTTGACAATAATTTGTGGAAAAACTTCAAAAGTGTCATTGAATTATCTATCACAAACTCCTTGCCTAGGAATGAGAAGTTTTCTCTGTTGGTGACCCTGTGGAGTTTACTGTATTAATAAACTACGAATTAGATTTCTGAATGTTTTGTGAACTTTTCCCAGGAGAAAGAGGAGTACATTGCAAGTTATTTCTTCATTGAAATTTGCAATAGCTGGCCAAAGGAAAAATAGACACGAGATTTTAGGATTTTACGGAGTGTTTTTTAAAATATCTGGAAGGAAAGCAATGAGGACTTGCTACTTAGGAATGAAAAATAGCAATTGAATTCAGCTATTTCATCTTTTATTGTCCGGCGTTTAAGTAATTTAAATATAAGATTGTACCGAAAAAGGTTTCCTTAAACAGTATAGGTCATCTACATTCTTTTATGATGAAACTTCAGTTTCTTTCTTTCTACTTTGGATAAAAAAGAATAAAACATTAAAAATTAATACTAAAAGTAACAACCCAAATGTAATAATTTTCCAATGATATATGGAGAAAAATTTACACCTATTTTAAGTATTCACTCATTGTTAAGTTTGATGATTTTCAGGATGATAAAAAAAAAAAAAATGCTGATATTTTCAAATTCTTTGTATATTTCTCTGCAAGACACAACTTGTTACCCTTCTGAAATCCAAATTAGAATAACCTACCTTTTGCATTGGTAATCAAATATTGGAGCTTACTTCAACAGAAAGTCATCCACATTAAATAAAAATTAGGAAATTTGTACCAGCAAAATTTTCACATTCACACACTTTAGCCGTCTGGTGCTGTTGTAGATTTGGTTCATAATAAGTTTCTAAACAAATATTTTTTTTTGTTATTAATGCATAAAAATCTAAATACCCGTGAATATGAATTGATAGCATTTAAAACACTTAAACTTCTTAGGATTCTCAAGAACTTATCCTAAAATTAAAGATTTGGTAAAAAAGATACAGACTCATAGACCACATTAAGTGCAGGCTGTTTAATTTTAAGAATAGAATGTTTGATTTTATTTGTTTCTATTTTAAGCATAAGCCAACTGACAGAACTTATAAAAGTGTTTATTAACGATAACTCTTAGGTTCGGACTTGTTTTATCTTTATTATCATTTAGATTTCAATTGCTGAGATTTACGAGAAAAAATGCTTCATTTGAGAAATAATTATATAGTCAGCAAACCTATAATCTAAACTTTTTAAAAATGTTCAGTTTGTTGGAAAAATACAATGTGGCACGCTGAGCTTTTTCTCTCCAGATAGTAGCACTCTCCCTAAAAAGGTTGGCTACCCCTGGTATGTGGCAAGGGCGGATCCAGAAATGTTCCAAGGGTGGGGCGATTGATTTTTTCTTCTTACTTGCCCATTTTTTTCGCCATGCATCCTTGTTAACACATGTTGATTACAAATGTTTTGGTCTTCCATTTCCAAAAATTTATAGATCAGAGCATTGAATTCCTACCCTTTCCTTTAATATCGTCAAAGATCAACTAAAATGGCCTTTTTTGAGCTTCAAAATCTAAAAAATGCTGGAGAAGAGTTCCTCAAGGGAGGGGCGATCGCCCCCATCGCTCGTCCCTTGTATCCGCCCTCGGTATGTGGTTTTGTAATGTGTTTGAAATAGGAAAGAAAATGGTACATTTTTTTCATCAAATGGTTTTTATTAATATTTTTGTCAGTAAGAGTTAATTTTTTCATGTACGTTATGTTACGTTGTGTTTTTGTTTTTCATATGGATATTGTTTTTGTAGTTAATTTTAGTTACTTGAATTTTTTTTTTTTTTTTTCATACTGATCAAGTTGTGACGTTTTTTGCCTTTTATTTAAGCTTGAATGAAAGATTTATTTTGTTCAAAAAAGATTTAAAACGCTCAATTGTATAATGTTTGTAGGCTTTTTTTTTACTGTTCCATTCAGTACAGTAAGTAATATTTTAAATATTTATCATTAATGGAAATGATTGCCTGTTAAAGTGTTTCATATTCTTATTCTAATGACTATATTTTTAATTATTAGGCACCAGTGCCTTTGACTTGTCTGCTCGTATAACATCCCCCTCTGGTGTCACTGAAGATGCATCAATTAGTGATTTGGATGACTGCTTGTACAGTGTTCAGTTCGTGCCCAAAGAAGTTGGCGTGCACACTGTCAGTGTCCGATGCAAAGACATCCACATACCTGGATCTCCTTTCCAATACACTGTAGGACCATTTAGAGATCATGGAGCCCATAGGGTCCATGCTGGTGGCCCTGGATTAATGAGAGGAAATACAAATGAGCAATGTAAGAAGCATTTCTTGTTAGTTTGCTATTAATAATCATAGAAGGAAGGAGTTAATTTTTTTCAATATATGTTTTAAGAAAATAAACATTTTAATTGCTCAATGTTTCTCCTCATATTAATGATTGAAAACTTAGTTGGGATTGGAGACTTGTCCAAGTTTTACTATAATTGTCAGCAAGTCTGAAAAATGTTTTCTTTCCCTCGTCATTTTCTCCAATCCAGTAATGCTGCATATGTGCCATTCATTATAAAAGAGGTGTAATTCTATGTAAATGGATTTTTTTATGCCTTATTATATAATTTCCTTTGCAAATTTTTTCTTTGAAAAAAAAAAAAGTGTTAGACTAATATTTGTTATTAAATATTCATCATCTTTAAAGTGTTTTGCTTCATTTTTATACTTAAAATATATAACTAAATGCGAGACCATTTTGCAAACAAGCATGCATTTTTAAAATATGGAGATACACCACTTTTACAACTAATGACATGTATAAAAGAAATTGTAACATCTCATATCAATTAAAACTTACACTGAATATTCAACTTGCTGCAAAATAGTCCTATGCTGAAATCAATATAATAAGATTGAAATGTTTAGCATGGGCGTATTTAAGGGGGAATTCCAATGGGCACAGGCCCATCTGAAAATAAGTTTGAAACCACTCATTGAGTAGGACCTTAATATTTTAAAACTGAAATTTTGAAATTTCTCACTTTTGAGGTGGCCCCCCTATTGAAATTTTTACTTACACTCCTGGTGATCGGTATATAAAGCCAATATTACTGACAGATTCAGACGCTTTTCATGAACCATAGTTATAACAAGAGTATAACTATTCTATACATATATATTTGCAATTGTAACTCTGCTTATCTTGGTCAGGATTCGGTTTTTTTAAGATCCTATCAATGTTTACTGAAAGAGCAATCTCTGAATAAACTCTATGTTCTGTTGTGGGGGAGCATGGCAGCTAAAAGGTCTTGAAGCATATTCCAATGATAACTGGTTTCTTAGGGTTACTGTATGATTACTAGTAGTATAGTCATACCTTACTAAAAAAAAACTAAAAAGGGCCTTTAAAATCAGTTATTCTTGTGTGTAGTTTATCTTACCTGAGGAAGAACATACTGCACAAATCATAAGCTGAGGATAGGAAATATAGTTCGTCTTAGCAGTATTTCGTTTAAGCGTGTCAGAATTAACAAGGTTCAAGTATTAACAAAATGACCAGGCTTTGGATGGTTCTGAAATTCGGCTGTCAGAATATGGAGTTTTTACTGTATTGTGTTATTTAAACTATGTAGACCATGCATATAACATCCATTATGTTTTTTACCTTTGTTTTTTCCCCTGGGGCTTCAAGGAAATTGGAATAATTGTAACATTTGTCAGAATTCATTAAATGTTACAAAAATGCCCTTGATTCATGCTCTTATTTCTTTATTTTTGTGCAGGTGGGTTTAATGTATGGACACGTGAAGCTGGTGCTGGAAGCTTAGCCATATCCGTGGAAGGACCATCAAAAGCAGATGTTGATTTCAAAGATCGCAATGATGGCTCCTGCTATGTCACTTACAAAGTGACAGAACCAGGTAGAAAACCACTTCTGTCAAAAAAGTCACTTAAAGTCAAGTTTCAAATTCAAAATAATAAATTCTTGACGTTCTGTAGATAACCATGTGATTTTTAAAGAAACTTTTTCCAATAACATTACAATAATGATTACATATTTAAATCTATACTAAGTGATATTTTAATCCTTAATATTTTTAAGCCAAAAATTATTCAAATTCATTGATGTTTTATCTTTAATATTTCCAGATTTGTAATTCTGAATTATTTTATTTATTTGTTGTCATTTTAATTCATTTGTTATATTTCTTGTAGGTGATTACCGTGTTGGAATTAAATTCAACGAGCAACACATCCCAGACAGCCCCTTCAATGTCTACATCATGCCTCCTTCCGGGGACGCTTCGAAAATAGAACTTGGTGAAGCTCCCGACAAAGTGCATGTAAATAAGCCCGTCACCATGAACATCATTATGAATGGAGCAAAGGGAAATTTGGATGGTAAAGTCATAACACCATCAGGGGCTCAAGATGATTTGTTCATAGCTCCTTTAGACAATGGTAAGATATTTCTTCTTGTTCGTAATATCGCTTTGTCTCAAGCTCGAAGAATTTCTTTAAATGGAAATTGCTAATCTTTTTTGATTTGTGTCGACAGTATTATACTCTAACGAGAGCTGGCTTGTCTAAATCAAATTAATTTCCCTCTCTTCGCATTTTCTCCCTTATTGTCACCATAGTTACGGCGCTATAGACTTTTTTCCCCACTCAGCTTTTGCAACAATGGTTAAATATAAACAATTAAAATTTGCTTTGAGTGTAAACTATTATTCAATTGAAAAATCAACATTAATAAAGCACAACTTTTTCTTAGAAATTTGCGCTTTATGTATGCCTTGATTTGTCAGAAAACATTTAGAAATAACTGAAATATGAATTGAATAAAAGCATAAGCCTAAATCAATACACATAGAATAAATGAAAGGCCTCAGCAGCAGTGCATAAAAAATCTGGTATGGACCCCACACTACTTCCTTTTACGTGTAAATTTCTTAGTAGTTACCTTAAGTGTTAAAAAAAGTGCTTGGAGTGAGCAAAGTAACAATCCAAATATTTACTCCCCTAATCTGCCACGAAACAATGCAAAAAATATTTTACAGTGGTTAATTTTCTAAATATTGCTGATTTTAATATAATTCAGTGAATTTTTCGCAAAATATCGCCAATAGCGCCAAGTTGAACCCAAATTCAAAACATTTTTTTTATGCCAAATTTGTCGCCAAGTTGGCGTCAAACACTTGGCGACCAAAAGTTTGGCGACATATTGCCAAGTTGTGGCGCCAATTCATATCACTTGAGTCTGATTTGAAATTAACACTGATTTACCCCAAAAAAGGGGTAAAACACCCCCTTGGGAACATTTGAATGCTACCACAAGGGAGGTGCACAACTAGACCATCCTCAGAGCCTACATACCAAGCTAGAAGCTTCTACGGCACATAGTTTTACTTCCTTTTATGTAGTAAAGGAAGTATTGTGATCACGAAAAAAATTTCACTCAAATTTCGGTCTAAATTTTGACTTTGCTCACCCCTGAATGAATGTCGCGTAGTTTTTTCGACCTGTCAGCATGTGCATATGTACCTAACAACATACAAACAGCCGAAAAATCAATTTCGACCACCCCCGAGTAAATTACGACGGGTTTTCTCGTGACGTCTGTATGTGCGGATGTATGTGCGTATGTGGCTCGCATAACTCAAAAACTATATGCCGTAGAAACTTCTAGCTTGGTATGTAGGCTCTGAGGGGGGTCTAGTTGTGCACCTCCCCTTGTGATTGCATTCGAATGTTCCCAAAGGGGTCTTTTACCCCTTTTTTGGGGTAAATCAATGTTAATTTCAATACAGACTCAAGTGATATGAATTGGGGCCACCACTTGGCGACATGTCGCCAAGCTTTTGGTCGCCAAGTGTTTGACGCCAACTTGGCGACATATCGCCAAGTTAGCGACAAATTTGGTGAAAAAATTTTTTGAATTTGGGTTCAACTTGGCGCTATTGGCGATATTTTGTGAAAAATTCACTAAATGATATTAAAATCAGCAATATTTAGAAAAATAACCATTGCAAAATATTTTTTGCATTGTTTCGTGGTAGATTAGGGAAGTAAATATTTGAATTGTTACCTTGCTCACTCCAAGCACTTTTTTTAACACTTAAGGCAACTGCTAAGAAATTTACACGTAAAAGGAAGTAGTGTGGGGTCCATACCAGATTTTTTTAGTTATGCGACACACATATGCACACATCCGCACATACAGACGTCACGAGAAAACTCGTCGTAATTAACTCGAAGGTGGTTGAAAAAGATTTTTCGGCTGCTGATATGTTGGTAGGTACATATGCACGTGCTGACAGGTCGAAAAAAGTACTGAATATTCATTCAGGGGTGAGCAAAATCAAAATTAAGACTCAAATTTGAGTGATTTTTTTTTCGCGATCACAATACTTCCTTTACTACGTAAAAGGAAGTAAAAAGAGAGGAGCTGTTTTCTTTCCTATGGTTTCCATGGAGACAACACAAAATTCCTAAACTTGATACGCCTAAAGTAACAGTATCATTGTCAACCGATTTAATGCTGTACAAAATTAGGGTTATCTTTTAGAAACAAGTCAATAATGTCATGGCACAAAGTTTTAAAAATGGTTAGATTACTTTTTTTCTTCAGTAATTGCCTTATTTTTAAACGTGTATTCTAGTATTCCTGAAGGTCCGCAAATAGTGTTCTTAATAAACAGCATAACAGCAATTTCATGCAAACTTTAGTATGTTTTTTTTTAATTTATACAAGCTCATTTCATTGCATGGAAAAAGGAATTTCTTGTAACCTTTAATCGAAAGGATGTTTTACTAAGGGATGTATAGCAAAAAGTTAAATATTTTAATGATATTATTTCTTACTAAGCAAAAATAAAGTGAAAGCAATCTGGGAACCATGGAAATTAAAGTGTTGGACCAGGAGTTAAGATAAAATTTGTTGTACATACATGCAAGTCTTTTTTTCTGTGTTTCATAAAGTGATCTTACAAAAACTATGTACAAAGCATAGTTTTGGAAAAAGTAATTCATAGTGTTTGACTTCAAAGCACAACTCGTTTCTTCTTTACTTGCAATCTTTTAGCATGAACTTTACCGATTGTATATTGCCACGTAGCACTAAAATCTTGCCTAATGTTCTTCAATAAGCATAAATAAAAAAAATGAAACTTACTGATTGAATTATGCTGAAATGATAAAAATCAAAGTAATTTTATGTGAAAGATTTATTTTCGAAGAAAAGCAATACCGGCACTTGTGCATCTAATGTGCTTGTTAAGACTATTGTAATATTGGTATCTTTTAATCAGATGATTCATTTTACAGAACAGTGGGCTCTTCGATTCGTACCCCGAGAGAATGGTATCCACTTGATCCACATTCGCTGTGATGGTATCCATATTCCTCAGAGTCCACATCGTTTGAGGGTGGGTGCTGATGATGCTGATCCAGCAGCTGTGTCAGCCTACGGCCAAGGCTTGAAGGAGTGCAAGTCTGGTATGTGTTTTGTGCAATTATCTTCCTGGCTTGTTTATGATTAGTTTTATTATCTGGGATTCACTGTTTTCGACCAGTGTTTCTCAACCCTTTTTGATCATGCCCCACAGAATCTCTTAAAAAATCATAATGCTCTCTAATATCGACTCATGTCATTGACATTATTTCCTAACAAGGATTTCACATGTGCACTTTACCCTCATGATATAAAAGTATGATTCCAACTGATATTGGGTGATATGAAAAGTTGACTGTATAAAAAATAAACCGCTCATCATTAGTGCAGTTAATAACTTATTCTTGAGAGTGCCCTCTTAAAAATATATTACAATTTCAAAAACAGTGACAGGGACTAAGAAAGTAAAGTCAAAAGAAAAAGTCTCATAGTCAGGAGTCAGGGAAAACCTGGAGTTGTTAGGAACATTTTGTCAGAGCAATCGGGTAATCATTAATTTTATCAAAATCTTAGTCAATTTTGAAAATGGACTTGGAGAAATCTTATTTAATGCAAACATAAATTTTTGCAATATTTAGGTTTTGTTCTTTAGCCAGTACATGAAACTGGAATGGACGTGGGAAATGAGTACTCAGACAGTATTGGCCAAAAAGAATTAATATTAAAATGCTTAACAGATTGTTTTTACATATGCTTCCAAAGAGTTATAATTTTGGGCTCATATTAGAAGGCTGCAAGTTCTAAAATAAAGTCTGGAATTTAGTTTTTTTTCTGTAAAACCTAGGAAGGCGGAATTTCATTTCTGATAGTGGGTACCCTGTCCAAACGCATGAGGATAATTAGAGCTTCTGTAACGTCCTATATCGTCAACAAAAGTAAATCTAAAGATGAAAATTGATTCATTGTTTATAAGTTTAAAAATATATTTTCCCCTTGCTAATAATTTTCATTTTTCAGGTCAGAAGACAGATTTCATAGTTGATACTTGCAGTGCTGGTATTGGTACTTTATCAGTCACTATTGATGGACCATCAAAAGTTTCAATGGATTGTACTGAAGTTGAAGAGGGTTACAAAGTTCGTTACACACCTTTAGCTCCAGGAGACTATTTCATAACTGTCAAGTACAATGGTTACCACATTGGTGGAAGTCCTTTCAAAGTTTTTTGCTCTGGTAAGCTCTTTTTTGAATTATATGTAAACAATAACAGTAGATTTAAACGTTGATAGTTCTTCAACTATTAAATTATCTTAAAGTGTCAGTGTTGGAAAAAACGAGTTTTGAATCGATTGTTCATTTTAGCAATCAGTTTTAGTGCTAAAACTTTATGGCAAACAATTGTAGCAAATTGCTTTCTCATCGTTCTTTGGTGTTAATATCTATTAAATTGTGTTCAATTATTTTAATTCATCTACAAATTTTAAGTTTTCCTATCGTAATTTTAATTTTAATTTGTACTATAATTTTAAGGCGTTAGAGATACTTGTCTGTGCGTCTGTGTTTATCAATATGGATATTACTTCTTTAAAGGATGTAGACTTTTGGAGTAGTTTATCAGAAGCAGTTATTTACAATGGGGTGTTTATTTATAATGATGGTGAATAGCTCTTTATAAGAGGGCTCTTAATCTTCATTGAGGATTGATAAATTAATTAGAACCACAGGGGCCTAGCTGGGCCCAAGGCCTGTTGCTGGTTGTCACTTTAGTATTTTTATTGTGTTGGCATTAAAAATTGCTGAAATGGCACTACATAGATTTGAACAGGTACACAAATTCCAAGGAATTGTTGATATAACATTTTTCGTAAATTGCTAAGTGTTGGTATGCAAACTCTTTTTTTAATATTATTTTCAAGCTTGGGAAATTTAATTTTTTTTTAATTTATAGGTTATGCTGTTACTGATGTTGGAGCAAAAGAACAATCTAATGTAGAAGTCCGTACTGTAGCAAAACAAGCCAAGCAGAAAGCCGATCATTTGCCAAGGTTTCGGTCAGATGCCAACAAAGCCACTAGTAAGGGTATTGGATTGAAAAGAGGACATATCCACAAACCTAGCAATTTCACTGTGAATTGTGGAGAGGCTGGTAAGTTATTTTTTAAAGATTATTTTTTTAGCATCACCAAAGAAAGTAACATACCTTTTTTAGCGTTGTAAAAATGGCTTCTTGTAACCTGAAAGATGTCTGCAGAAATTTTACCATATTTTTGCTTTTATAGCATAGAATTTTCTTTTTTTTTTTTATTATTTAAAAAGGTCCCCCTCCCCTCATAAAAGTAATTGGAAGATAGTACTCTTGTTTTTATGAGTATTATAGTCATAGATTTTTCACAATTTCTGATAAGTTTCATATTTTTTAACATTTCATTGAAAACTCGGTTCTATTTGGTGTAACTTGATTAAGTAGTTAAATGATACATTGATCCTGGTTTGATAGCATATTTAAGTAAAATTTAACTTTTAAGTTCCAAATTCTTTGTATATCAAAATTAAGTAATCTTTAGTAAATTTAATTCTTCTTAGATCTTGACCTCAAGTGAATTTTATAACAGCACATAATACATATTAAATATGTATGATCTTTAAAAAACTATCAAAAGTTATTCACCAGCAAAAAAAGATCATTTAAATCTTAATCTTTTAAAAAATGTTCATTTTAATGCTGTTCGAGTTATAATGGAATTAACAGTTTGAAAAATATTTCTTGCAGGTAACAATGTTCTCTTTTGTGCAGTCTTCGGTCCCAAAGGTCCTTGTGAAGACATACACGTAAAACACATGGGGCGTAATTTGTACAACGTAAATTATACAGCGAAAGAGAAAGGCGACCATATCGTCATCGTGAAATGGGGTGATGACCATATACCTGGAAGTCCATTCAAAGTTGAAGTCTCATAGGTTGCAGCCTGTAAGAGCTGACAATTGGTGCATTCAAACTTCCGTGCATGGATCAAAATGTGGTCGGGATGGAAGCTCAAAAAAAAAAAGACTTTTGTATTCACATAATGCCAAATGTCCCATTGTGAGTTACTGCTGGTTTTTTGTTTCTGTTTTCTTTTCATGTGTTGTTGATCGTACGTGTTAGGGAGGCGATTAGCTTGTTAAATTTAAATCATTTTGTCCGGTTTTGCGCCATTTCTGAATCTACATGTTTTGAATTCATTCTTAAGGTAACTAATGCAAAATTGAATAAATTAGTTTTCACTTAAATATTTTGATATCCTTCAAGGAACCATGACTTGTTACGTTTTATAAATATTTATTTGATGTTCCTGGTTTTCCTTTTTTAGAATATTTATTGTAATGCATAAAATGTGTTGCAAAATTTTTAGGAGGAGTAAAAATATTTTACTTGCAATTGGTTATAAACTTACATACTATTTAAATCTTTATTCTAATCATGCAATTAATGCATATGTAATTTATGCTCTACTTAAAATCCTTGTCTAAAACTTCTATGTGCAATTTGATTACTGTTTTAGAAATTTTATTTAAAGTTTTTAGTTCAAATTTTACCAATTGTATGAATATTGATTCAAGAAAGTTAATTATTGTATTTTAAATTATTATTATTGCATGAAATTTAAGATAACATGTTTAAAATATGGTGCTTTCTAAGACAATCCTGAAACTGTGTTTCATGCTTCTGTAAAAAGATCAAATAAAATTGTTCTTGCAAGTCCTGTTATGTTTTATTTCATTACTTTTTTCCCCCTTTCAAATATTTACCCTTTTTTGTACATTTCCTTGTTTCATTGCTATTTGATATTTTATTAATGATTCTGTTAGTGAATGCAATCCTGCACCATTTTTGGCTTGGTTGGATTTCATTATTGAGACTTACCAACACCTCTAATAATAAATGCCTACTACATTTGCCTTAAAATGAGATCCATTTGTTTGAAACAAAGTGTCACCTTGCAGCTTGCAGCTATAGGCGCTAGATCCAAACAATATTCAAATTAAATTTTTTGATTGGTTGATTTTTAAATTTATAAATCCAACAATCGTTAATTTATCTGTCAGTTTCTTCGTTTAGAAGAACTCCCATAGATTGCAGTACATAATAAACTAATTTGGAATATTTGTTCTGTGTCAAAAACCAGAACTCAGTAGGTATTTAGAATTAAGTATTAAGGAGGCGTTCAATTAAAAAATCCCACACAATTAACAGGGTACAGCTAAGTTTCTCATTCAAACATGTTGTTAAATTAAGTTACAATTGACTATGAACAAAAATTTAGAGAAACAAAGATCTTGCAAGCAATAACCATTTAATTTTTGTTAAGACCATACGGAGAGAATTATGTAAATTCTGATCTTAAAAAGATTTTAAATTTATATTTCTTGGATGCTAAAAAGAGAAACTCAAAGGGTAATGAATCCTATGTATGTCTGTTAGTTGGGATTAATTTTCACGGCACATTGCTGGAACGGTTCAAACTTCTTTTCTGATGCTTTCAAAATGAGATATAATATTTACCCACACGTGACTTTAAGTGCTCTATTGCATAATAGAAGCATCCCCCTAAGAAATAAATTCTCCTACACCAGTGATAAAATGAACTTTTTGTTTACAATAACTCTTTAATAAAATAGAAGGCTTTAAAAATGCAACATTTAGCATTTGTGTAAGTGCTGTTAAGCTGCGTCGCTTTTAAATTGTAAGAAATTTCTAAACTAAAAATATTCAGCTAAAATATGTTAGGTATTTTTATATGTGCGTAAAATGAACCCATATACCAAACTTCATAAACATCCATTTCCATGTGGTTATAGCATTATTCTCATTTCATTTTAAAAAAAACCTACACAAAATTTTGAGTTTTGAAATTTCTCTATTCACATTTTTTAACATGTATTTTGAAACTTAAGTGATTAAAGTTTCCTACAGATAAATATATATTAATATAGTAAATCTGCTAGATTTATTTTAGCTCTAAAATCATCAAACATCATGGATTACAACACTTATTTTAAAATAGAACGTATCAAGTTCAGAAATTTTGCGCCGTTTCCATGGAAACAGTACGAAAGAAAACATCTCCGCTCTTTTTTTTTAATGCACTGCTGTTAAGGCATTTCATTTATTTTATGTTTATTGAATTAGGTTTACGCTTTTATTTATATCCTCATATATCGGTTATTTTTACACGTTTTCTATCAAGTCTATTCATATACATAAATAAAGCACAAATTTCTAAGAAAAAGTTATGCTGAATTAACATTGATTTTTCAATTGAATAATAGTTTACGCACAAAGCAATTTCAATTGTTTGCATTTAACCATGATTGCAAAAGCTAAGTGGGGAAAAAAGTCCATGGCGCCGTAACTATGACAACCATAAGGGGAAAAGTGCGGAGAGTGGGAAATTAATTTCTCTTTGATGTGCCAGCACTCGTTACACAGAGTATGAAAACCTGCAAAGCTGATATTCTCTATTCTAAATGATTATGTCTTTGCCTGAAAATATGAGTGTTTTTGTAAGTAGATGATGTCGCCCTAGCTTGGAGTTGATGGGTAACGGTCTGTAGTCCACAAAAGGGGGCTGTGGTAGCCCGATCGGTAAGGCGTCGGACTCGTGACCGAAGAGACCCGGGTTCGATCCCAGCTGATCAAAGATCTGCCCTCTTGATTAATGGTGGCTGGGGGCGTTAAAAATGTCATGGTCACAAAGTCCGAGTGAAACGATACCTCTGGGGGTGCTGGACCAAGGATTTGCTCGACATTTGGTTCTGGCTTAAAAGAACAGAGCGCTCTTCAGAGTCCTATCCCGGTTAAACTACGAGTTGTGGTAGGTAGGGGGGACCCTGGAGTGTGTGATGGTTTTGTGACGTAGTCTACAAAAGTGGAAAAAACATTATCGTTAAAATAAAATCGACTTTATTTCTTCTTTTTTCCTTTGGCTTTCTTTCCTTTATCTTCTGGCTCTGGTTTTGGGGGTTTCTCTTCTTCGGGTGGAAGTTCTTCTAAGAGCGGTCCTTGAAGCAGATTCTTTGCAGTCTCCAAGTACTCTAACCTTCCAGACAATTGCTTGTTGATCTCCTTAAAAAACTTAGAATCTAAAAGGAAATTGAAAGTACTCTCAAATCTGAAGCTGTCTCTTACCTCTACTAAATTTTTAAAATTTGAAAACAGTTTTTTATGCTATGTTTGATGATTTTGTCGACTTCCTAATTTACCATTAGGCCTAGGAGCTGACTAGCTCCTTCCCCACTCCTAGGAAATTAGACCATCTGGAAAAAAAAATTCCCAAAATATAGCTTTATTTGGTTTATTATGATCGCTAAAATCTGTATAAATCGTTATTCTTAGTGTCAAAGCAGCCATTTTTTGATTTCTAGTGTTTTTCTTGGGTAATTTACGTTATTAATGTGTCCTCCAAGCCTGTAGCAAATTCAGTAATAAAAGTGGTGCACGTTTATAGCTGTGCAGAGCACTTTCATCCTATGCACTGTTCAAAAAGGACGTATAGAGATGGCTTAATACCTGGTTAGGGACGGGGCAGGAGTTCGTGAGTTCTTCCCCGAAAAATTTTCAAAACAGAAGTCTTGAAAAATTTAAGGCTGTCTTTGGCGATGCAATGCAAAGAGGGAGGGCTATTTCTGAATCCAGATATTTATAAATACAAATTTTGGCTGTTTCCGATGAACATCTATGAAGGAAGGAGAGGAGCTTGAGGGTTCTCGCCCCGAAATTTGTCGAAGCTGAAGTATTGAAAATTATCTTATGTCATGTGTGGGTGACTTCAGTGGAGGAATTTGGGAACTAGATGTGTTTTTGTGCATAATATGAAGTACTGTATTCTATGAAGCATAATATGAAGTATGGCATTGTTTTTCTAACCCATTAAATCAATTGTAACACCAGGATAGCATTAATGAAATCAGATTATTACCAACATTAAAAAGAACAAAACAATTTTCGCAGGAAAAAAAGCTGTCGGGCGCAGGTACAAAAAGTTTAGAAACCAATGCATTACTCGTAAAAATGACATTTAAATACCAACCTTTAATCCCTGTCTGCGTCTCAGCTGCTTCTTTTACACTTTCCATCCATGCCTTCTGAGATGCCCGCATGTCATTCCAGACACTCTGCACATCTTCCGTGAACCGATAATCATCTGGAAAACGGGTCTCGTCCGTCTTCTCCTCCTCTGGCAGAGATTCGGTTTCTGCTTCTCCGTCTTTCAAGTCCTCACTTAGGGATTCCAGTTGCCTTTTGGTTTCCAGCTGCCTGTTCAAGAGTTTTGTAACTCTTATTGCAAGATCTTCAGTTTGATTGGCTAAGGATTGTAAGGATGACAACTCGTCTGACATTTCTGTACATTGGTATTGGAATGAAAATTTTAATCTGAAATGAAAGAAGAAAAAGTTTTCAGTCGAAGTTGACAGTTATAGTATTCTAATATGCTAGACAAAGTATTTTATTGTAAAAACTAATGAACGCGTGGTATATTAACCCATTAATACCTAGCGTCCCTTTTTACTGACGGTCCGAAAGAGGGTCTGAATTTCCCCAAAATGGCATTTCAACCAAATAATAGTGTTCAATTAGTACCTTGGTATTGTTTCAATTCGTTATTAACAGATTTCAGCATATAACCATTGTAAAGTGTGTTCTGTAGCAGTTTTAATATGATCTTTATTACAAATTACATCACTCACAATCTCAAGAAAAAAAAGCTAAGTTTTCAAAGTTATTCCCAGCTTCCCGGTTTATGTTCATTGCTGATTTTATTTCTTCTTATGAAATGTCTTTTTAAATATTATATCGTAGGCAGAAAAAATTTTAAGTAAAAAAAGTATGTACCCTCTGGGGTCTATCGTAACTTTTAAGGAACGATTTTTCTTTCCTTAATGAAACAATTATTTTTTACATAATATATTTTTTATTATTTTTCCTGTCTATTAAACACTGCTTGTAACCAGTATACAAAATATCTTTGGGGGAAAAATGTCAGGCATTAATGGGTTAAACATTTTAAGAAATAAAAAAATAATTGATTTGCTTCGGAACTCTTTTTTTTTTGGAAATAGAAGTCATATTACAGCGGTGTGAAGGAACGACACTGTTTTTTTATTATTATTATTATATCTATTCTTATTTCTTATTTTTTCTTGCATGAACCAAAGACAGAAGGTTGGTAAACACGGAATTAATTGCAGATAGAAAACTGAACAAATATCTAATATTTTTTAAGTAATTAAAGTAGTAAGAGGTCAGTGTCAAATTCGCCAAGTGCCACGAAATATGTCTTAACTACTAGTTAATATTAAGATGTGCTTCGGAGAAAACTTGAAATGAAAAACGACTAGAAATTTACATTGTTTCATGTAGTTATGTAGCCCGAGAAGTGCGAAACATCTGTCGCTAAAAGAACATTCCGGATCATCCGAGATAGCGTGAGACCCAACAACCTCAATTTTACGAAATTCTACTGTAGCAATTTTTAAATACCTAATAAAGTTTTTCAGAATTAAAAAAAATATACGATCAAGTCTTCAAAATGTGCCCCCAAATTTTACTGGTCCGAAGGCGAAATAAGGTTGAGAAAAGGTGTAGTGACACTAGAGGTTTTTTTCCCTGCGTTGATACACCGCTTACAGAGAAAACAATTTTATAGAATTGTTGTGCGTATTTGTTACATAGCCTTTGTTACATTTGTCATGAAGACTTTCTGATTAAATGGACTTGTTCAACACAAAAATAATTTTTCAATTCGAACCAGTAGCTCTTGAGATTAGCGTGTTCAAACAAACAAACTCTTCAGGTTTATATTTATTAGTGTATTTCCAAACGGTTTTATTTTTTTCACGAATTTTTTTTATTTCTAAGATACAGCCCAATTTTTTTTTTTTTTTTGCTCCGCAGATAAGTAAAATTTGGCACTTATCTCTTTTCTTCCATTTAAATCAAGTTTTATTCAGGCAATATCTATTAGGACGAAATGTATTAGCTCTTTCTCTTGAGCGTCAAAAAAGTTGGCGACATTATGAAAAATTGGCCCAAGTTTCCAGTTTTCGAAATCACTTCAAAAAATCATTGTTAAGTCACTTGAAATAGCACACTCGTCGGAATTGATTGTCGTAAATAACCACTTTGTCTCTTTGTCAGAGACGTCTGATCGTGATGCGGTGAACCCGGGTTCGAATCCCGGCTTAGGCATTTACTTACTTTCCCTCTCTCTTGCCATTGTCCTTTCTGTGTGTGAAAACGTGTTAAAAATTAATGTCTACCCTATAAATGGGTCCCTTATGGCATGTGTGTTGAGCTAAATCGGTCTTCCCCCTTAATGGTGCTCGTAAAAACGGAAGCCGCACCTGCCTTTAGTTTAATTAAGTAAATTTCGTCTACTCGGGCTCGCGGATACCCAAGTAGTATTTGAAACAACAACAAAATAGCATACTCATTATTCAACCCAAGGATTCGAACCAGTTGCATGCTAAATCGCGGACTGCGTATGCTTATTGTAATTTATTTTTAAATAAATAAGCAACACCTACTTTGTAAGTCAATTTAGTTTTCTTTTGTAGAGAGAAAAAAAAAGAAAAGATTTAATTTTGTTTCTGTTATTAAAATTTAGAATGATCTAAGAGTTTATTTTTATTTCAAAATCAATGTGTCACGCGCTCAATTCGCGATAGTAACATAACAGCAAAATGATAATAAAATGTTATTACTGTTATTACTAAGGCCACTATATATTACTACCATTGCAAAATTTTTGCTTCAAGACATTTCAAATACTAGTGCCATACACGAGATGTTCCTGCACTTGTAATGTAATAGAAGAAATTGTGGGCATCTTAGCAGGAAAGCATGACCCATCTGAAAATAATTAGGCGTTATTTCCAAGCAATAATGGTACTAACACTTCATAGAAATAACTACGTCTTATTCAGACGAATTTTTGCATTTTTTCTCCTACAAACGTATAGCAACTCGGGCTACATTTATCACACCATGCACTTTCTAAAAAAGTTAAGATTTACACGGAGTCTGATTAGTGAAAAGACTTGGGGAACTTCAGCTTCAGCTTTCCCTCAAGATCTTCCTGCCGGCCAAAAAATGACTTTAAAACTTGGATAAAAAAATTCCACTTTCTGTTTTTAAATGTCTTTAACTTCTTGAGAAAGATTCCCAAAGCAATAAAAAAAAACTGCAAAAAACTTTGTCATTAGAAGTCAAAAATCTCTAAAATTTTGCCCCAGTACAACAGTTTGGATTCGGTTACTGAGTGTAGAATTGGAATGGAGCCATAAATGTGTGTGTGTGTGTGATGTATGAAAAACATTCTATTTCAGCGCAAGGACGGATCTAGAAATGATTCAAGGGAGCGGCGAATTGAGTGTAATACGTATGCTTTACTACATATCTTGGTTTACGAATGCTGACTTTACATGTTTTGGACTTCAATTGAAAAACTTACCCTGAGAAGAGCATTAAACCTCCCTTCTAATAGCATCAAAGGTGGTCTAAAAGTGCTTTTTTTGAACTTCAATGTTGAAAATTTACCAGTGATGAGTCCCTCAAGGAAGGGACCATCATCCCTCCCTTGCATCCGTTCCTGTGTCAGTGAATGAAGAGGGAGAAGAAACTTAAATCAATTCTGCAGGGCCACTTTAGGAAATAATATTTGCAGCAGTGAGTTGCTTTGAATGCGTGTAGAATTCAGAAAAAAAAAAAAAAAAAAATCCCCAAACAAAAAGTAAAGAAATGAGGCTGAGCTTCCCACTAACCCATTTATACCCAAGTTTTTTTAACATTTTTTTTTTTTTTTTCAATTTTTATCTGCTTAAAACTCTTACTTGTAATGGTTTACATACATTTTAGGATCAAAATAGTTCGCCGTTGCCATATTTATTAAGTTATTTTACGTCCTGTTTGCGGGATATTTTGCAGATATGTGAGCAAAATACGGCCTTACTTGACTTTACTCGTGCAAAGTAACATTATAGAAGGCATCTGTGATCAATTTTAAGCAAATCATTTTAAAATAATTTGATTTTTTGAAAAAAAAGGTCGCAAAAAAAACTTACTTTCTGTGGCTACCTATGCTGGATCGTTGTTTGACTGATTTGTCTGAAAATAGCTGTCAATAAATAAACTCTGATATCCAAATAGTGGCTCTAACTGGTTTTCTCAAGAAGGACTATTTAACTTGTGAAAAACAGCTTTAGTAAAAGGATATACCCATTACAGATTTTTGTATGCAGTAAATAACAAGCGTCCCGTTTTTAGGGTACTGGACATAAATGGGTTAACTCCATTAGGTTGATCGAGCCCTGCGTACATAGTGAGACGTACATGTGATGGTTCTATAATGAGAAGTGAGACGACGGGGGCTTTTGATTAGCGGACCAACTGGATGACAGAGTGCAGTACTTTAACCACTTAGCCAGAGGTACCTGATCCTGGTAACTAGATAGCCAAAATCCAATGATATTTAAATGCTTTGAAAGTATGCTTGAAGGGGGAGAAACGTTTCCTTGAAGTTTTTGACAGAATTTCAGATTTATGTTAAAAAACAGGGCTAAATTTCCGAGGAGTTTTAACACAAAAAGCAAGATTGTACGATTATTTGTGTGTATGTGCTTTAGACATGTGTAATAGACATACAACTAAATTAAAAACAGTAATGTGACATGTATATATAATCTGACCATTCATAAGGAATCGAAATCCTTAAGTCAGGCTGTCATTGAATTGAGATTGATTTCCTTGATTTTTCAAAAAAAAAAAAAAGAAAGAAACACCTTCCCTCGTTTTGACAACTGAGAAAGAGCACGAAATTTTTAGTTGTTCCTAGGTGCTGAAGACCTTAGTTACGCCCCTGTTTTTGAAATTATATATTTAATTCCTATAGCGAAAAATTGACGCAAAAATTTAAAATATTTTTATAACAGAAAATATGCTTGCATTTGATAATAAGTATATATATACCTTTTTACCTTTCTTTCGATACTCATTTTTGGGTCAAAGAAAACAAGGCACAAAGCATAGCAAGAAAAGGGTTAAGAATGATTGAAACAAAACAACATTTAAAACTAGAATTTTATTTGCATTTTTCAAATTTAAAACAACTTATATTTATTTTCAACTTACAAATCAAACATAATACACTCAAATATAATACTCTGAATAGCTATGATTGAAATTTAACAAAAATTATACCATTATTTTGCAAAATGGAGAGTCTTCTAATAAATATCACAGAAAATAAATGCATTTATAGTCATAAAACTTTTAAAAAATCACTTGAAACATTTCAAGACAAATAAGGGAATGTAAAAATTTTATACACTTAATTCACAATATACTCAACATTCAAGATCCACAATTCAATTTTATGTGTACTCAACTTGATTCAATCACTTTCGTTGTGATTGACTGTTCAATTAAAATTCAACAGACGAATTTTAATTCATTATTTTTAGGAGGGTGTGGAAGAGCTTATAGTTCAACTTAAAAATCAAAACTTGAAAATTACATTCATTTTTTTACTACAACCAATAAGGCATCAAAAGAATTAGTGCTTCTATTGATTGTGATACACACATGGAATTTTATTTAAACATTTAAGCTTGATTTTGAAAACAGTTGGCTGTTTTTAATTAATTAATTAATCATTTTCATACATCATATTTTGCAATGAGGCAGTGAGAGTCAAAAGGATATAGGAAAACTTTTGTGTTGAGAAAAAACGTATGCAAAGTTCTAACCGTTAGGTAAGTTTTCATATCATTTTCTAAATCATACTTCATAGCCACACCTACAAGGGCTACAAGTACTCTTGCCAGGGGCGGATACAAGGGGGGGGGGGGCGATCGCCCCTCCCTTGGGGGACTCTTTACTGGTAATTTTTTGACATTGAAGTTCTAAAAATGCAAACTTATGGGAGTTTTAATGAAGGTGGAGAGAGAAGGTTTGGGGCTCTCCCTGGAAATGATTCAGGATTGAAGTACGAATCCTTCATGATCAATATTTGTAACCCAATATGCATATTTAAAAGTAAGTCGGAAAAATAAATCGCCCCTCCCTTGAAAAATTTCTGGATTCGCCCTTGTCTCTTGCCCCAGAACAATTGAGTTTCTTTTAGAATTTGTACAAGTTACCTGCAAATTTTTAGCTTTAGCACTTCATCCCGTACTTCACATATAGGGTAAAAGCACCAGTAGTCGGCCATTTAAGAGATCTTTTGTTAATCTTCGCTAACCTAGAACTTTCAGCTATCAATACAGCAACAAAAACAAGGTAAAACTTTAGAATGACCCTTTCTGATAGTGAATCACCTACTTGTTTCAGAAATTTAAAAAAAAAAATTATGTTAAAATCCAAGCTGTTGTCAACATTAGTAAATGCTCCAGTAGTCGGCCACAGAATCATCTTAGCTGAAAAATAAGCAGAATCGCAATCTTGGATGATGGGCACACCATTCAAAATGAAACGACTCATTACTAATTCAAAAAATGTACCCAAAACATAACTTCCACTGGTTGATGATTAAGGATAGGTGATTAAGGATAGGTACACGAATGTGTGAATGCGTCATATCTGATTTTGAATTAAAAATGTACTATTTATGAGTTGTTTTATGTCATTGTGGCCGACTACTGGAGACTGGCCGACTACTGAAGCACTTACCCTATATTGCAATATGTATTTTCAAATCAATTTGTGCAACTCTATCAATTCATGCGATGAAATCTTATTGAGGGATTTGTGCATATTTCAAATAAACAAGGGTTGTGATTTGTTTTTCTAATAACTAATATAGTCTTAGCAGAGGGGGGGGGGGAGAGAAAGAGAAACATTTCTTTTCTGAATTTAAACTCTGGTAACAATTTATCTGGAGTAGTTTATAAAAAATTTGTAATCATAATTAAAATTTGACATTTTGTACCTATTGTGTAGTTTTCTCAGTTTTGCTGATTTAGAATTAAATAGAACTTCTAAGGTAATTTTTTTTTCCAGTACACAAACTAACAACCAATTCAACTGTAAAAACATGTTTTGTATAGGAGTAAATATTGACTTAAGTTTTGATAAGAATTTTCTTTTAATACTTTAAAAAGTAATTGTTTTGACAAACGATTAATTTGAACGAACCTAGTTAGGAAGAACTACAGTTTCAAAGATGTTTTTTTGCCTCCAGCTTGGTTACTACCAATTCCAGAGTGATGAAACCTAATGAGCACAAAACTGCAGTCTTCGGATGGTAATACCGATTTGGCGGTGCATTTTACATGGTTCTGCCTCAGGGCTGGTAACTTACTGGTGCTTCTTGATTCTTTTGTAACACTAGGATTTCTTTCTTCCCAGTGCTTTATGATTCTTGACTATGACTCATAAACTATCATGTTAGAAAATATAATGGTCCCTTTATGAATATCTTTTGTTCTAACAACCAGAATGAAACAAAATTTGATTAAGACTAATTTGTGCAATTTGAATTCATTTTTATAGTCAAATTGGACATCCCAATCAGAATTTTAAAGCTAGTGTTTATTTTAATATAAATACAGTTCCTTATCATATTTAACCCCACTAGTTTAAAGAAAATTTTAATAGACATTGATTGATATTTATTTTCCTAGTCTATTTGATGGATTAATCAGGCTAGTTTTAGATTTTTTCTGCAATCTTCAACCTAGAATTGCAATTCTTAGCTTCAAAATCATAAATTACAGGAAATTGCTTTTTTTTTTATTAATATATCAAAATATAAAGCATGAATGATTATAGAAAAGAAAAACGAGGAAAAATATTAACACCTACAAATTTGTATAGCATCAATACAAATAAATGTTTAGGAAGGGGAACATGATGATACATCTGTAACAAGGATGTAAGAAAGAAAGTACTGCAAGCAAATAAAGCAGTTTGTGAGAATTAGTAAATTAATAAGTAATTTTTTTTAAGTAAATTGTTTTTGAAGCAAGCATTCATACTCATTCCTATCACACACACACACATATAACAATCATTTCAAATAAATTACAATCCATTTGATGATCTACTAAAAATGCAATGCATAATTGTCTTTGCATAAGAATATTTGTCATGGCGTGTCTTCAATAAGACTTTAAAATGTATTTACATTTGTTCTCAAAAAGAACACGATAAAATTACACATTCTTTTGCTTTGGCGTTTCGTATACTCTGTCAAGAAGAGCTTTTAGAATGCTTCCTGGAACTCTTTGATACATGACTATCATCTTTTCAATGGCTTTAGCAGTCTGTAATAAAATAAATGTATGATTAGGCTTTTTAAATGCTTATAATATTTAGTTATAATGAAAAAAAAATTGTTTAATTAAAGGCTGGGTTGGGAAATTAACAGAAATAACAGAAAATTTAATGCAGTAAGAGAGAAATATAGCAATAAAGTATGGTGCCGCAAGGCCGTATTCAGAAAAAAATTTCGGGAGGGGCCCAGTTTCGTACATTGCCCAAACACACATACATTTTTGTGTATGTTATGAGTCTAATTTCTAGCTGACCCCCCCCCCCCCCACGATGTTTGATGATGTGTGTGTGTGGTTTTTTTTTTTTTTTTTTTTTTCATTTCTTTATTCTTGTTATTTTTTTAAACTGAGTTTTATTGGGGGTAGGAGTATCAAGAGAGATATGCAATGAGAACTTTTTTAGGTGGGGTAGAATATTCGTAATTTTAGGGAGTCCGGGGGTTTCTCCCCCGGGTAAATTTTTGAAAAAAGTTTTTAAAATTCTGCATTTTGAGGCCTTATATGGGGCAATTGGGACTTCAAAAACATGTTGGAAAAGTAGGCAAACAACAATCTCATAAATTTTCTGCATTCTTTTGCAAATTAAGATTAATCAAAGCATAAAAAAATGTTTAGTTTAACGAACGATTAATATTAAGCGACAGAGAAGAAGGACAAAGGAGAAAAGATTAACACATTATCACTTGCTTACGTCAGTTTTCACTATAGTTACATAGTAGTTTTTGATCGGGCCGTGGTGGCCCGATCGGTAAGGCATCGGACTCGTGTCCGGAGGGACCCGGGTTCGAAACCCAGCCGATCAAAGATCCACCGCCTTGATTAATGGTGGCTGGGAGGCGTTAAAAATGTCGTGGTCACAAAGTCCTCCAAGTGAAACGATACCTCTGGGGGTGCTGGGCCCTAGGGTTTGCTCGACCCTAGGTTCTGGTTCAAAATTAAGAACAGAGCGCTCTTCAGGGCCCTATCCCGGTTAAACCACGAAGCTGTGGTAGGTACGGGGGACCCTGGAGAGTGTGAAGTGAAGTAGTTTTTGATCAGTTCCCCAACTAACCGACAGACACAGCACTTAGTGACATAAAATAACCAATAGTATAAAACACATAAAATTCTTTAAAAGAAATAGTGTAGAGATTTAAAAAATAATTAACGAGAGAGTAACATTCTGGCCATTTAGTTAATTCATAGTTTTATTATTTGATAAGAAATAGGATTGAAGCACTTGTAAAGGAGTTTTAAAAAGGTATTTAATGATTTTTAAAGACTCTAGAACAGTTAAAATTCTTTAACTTTCCAGTCTCTGACGTTTTAATAGTTGATTGGACAGTCTTACGAAATTGTTAAAACTTTGAAAGACACATCTTTTTAAGATTAAAAATAGATATTGAAAAATACTTATAAAGACAATTTCTTTTTCAATCACTAGTACTGCAGAAAACGAAAAAGAATACAGGTAGGGTAATATTTTTTCTCGTGCTTAACATGTTAATAAAGGAATCAATTACAAAGTAACTTCTAAAATACTGAATTAGGTGTTTAATAAATAGTCAGAAATGAAACATGTGAGTCACAAAAAATTAGAAAATATGCTACAAAAAATGCTGGAATATGATTTTTGCATTACGCAGAATATTTTTTTAATCAAGGAGCTGAGTTTTGCGCAACTTATTTCCCACCTCCCCCCCCCCTCATTTGTGTTAGAAACTTTAAAATTCAAGGTATACAGCTACATTTAACAAAGTTTTCAAGGTTTTTAAGCATTTGTAACTGTAATTTTTTAAAGTAACTCTTGTCTAAGATTGGTATCCGTTTTTGTGTGGTCTAAATGATTGAAGACATGTTTAGCTATTAAAATCTCTCGAGGATTACAAATGCTTATAAATGGGGACCAACAAAGTACCCTCTTAATTGAATCAGGGCGATGAGAAGCAATCTCAACCTAGTCGGACACTAGAAGCCCGGCGATTTAGGGGGTAAAAATCTGAGTGGTATAAGTTTTATAAGTTTCATGGGGAGGGGGGGGGGGCCGCCGATCAAACTGACAAGTAGCTGGCCTTGAGCCTGAATTGATTTGGGACAGAGAGCTGGAAGCAGGCCCGTCATTTCGGGGGGTCAATTGCCCCCCCCCCCTCCTGACTTTGAGAAATCAATGTATTTACATATAAGTGGGCGCAGTTTTTAATATTTTCCAATGAAATTGCATTGTGTTTGGACCCTTTGTCCGCCCCCCCCTGGAAAAACTTGAAATGACGTCCCTGGCTGGAAGTGCTAATGAGAGTCTTGTTTTCAAATATGTTTTGCAGCTAATGAGAATTTGAATTGTCTTTTTTTTTTTTTTTTGTACTTCTTCAAATTTTCACTCATTTAGTTAAAAAAGTAAACAAAAAACTTTTTTTTGCCATTTGAAATTAAAAAAAAAGGAAAACTTTTTTTGTTTTTGTTTTACATTATAAAACATTTCGGGTTTCGGGGGGGGCTCGGGCCCGTCGGGACCCCCCTCTGGATATGGCCTTGTGGTGCCGTATAGACTCGCGTATGAGTCGAGAAATTCAATCCAAAAACTAGAGCTGAAAGTTAGGGGTGGACTTACACGTATTGGTAGAATTTCCAAAAATTTTATATGAACAATTCTAAGAAAAGAATATTCATAAAAACTGCACATTTTCCTAATTTTAGTCCAACTCTTTGAAACAAACGCTAAAGAAGTCTTACACGTATTGGTAGAATTTCCAAAAATTTTATATGAACAATTCTAAGAAAAGAATATTCATAAAAACTGCACATTTTCCTAATTTTAGTCCAACTCTTTGAAACAAACGCTAAAGAAGTAAATACTTGCACACTCTGTTGTAATTCTCATAGTCTTACTGTGAAACAAAGAAGGGCCGTGGTGGCCCGATCGGCAAGGCGTCGGACTCGTGTCCGGAGGGACCCGGGTTCGATCCCAGCCGATCAAAGATCCACCTCCTTGATTAATGGTGGCTGGGAGGCATTAAAAATGTCGTGGTCACAAAGTCCTCCAATTGAAACGATACCTCTGGGGGTGCTGGGCCAAGGGTTTGCTCGACCTTTGGTTTTGGTTCAAAAAGAACAGAGCGCTCTTCAGGACCCTATCTCGGTTAAATCACGAGTTGTGGTAGGTACGGGAGACCCTGGAGTGTGTGAAGTGTGAAACAAAGACCAGCCGATCAAACAACCACCGTCATTACTAAAGGATAAATGTGGCTGGGTGACGTTAAATAAGGGTCGTGATAAGGCCGCACATAAAATTTTTGTTTTGGGGGCAATTTTGAATAATTTCTGGGAGAGTCTCTGTACTACAACCCTTACCCTATCGCCGTCAAAGGCGCCCAATAACTGCGTTTTTAGGAGTCTTAAGAATATTTCGGGGAAGAATCCCGAACCAAACGATGTCCCTGTACTTTTTTTTTTTATAATAAGAAGCCGCTTTATTTCTCAAAAATAGAAACTGTGAACAAGTGGTTCGGATTAAAAATTATACCACACGTGGTCCCTCTCCAATTAAGAAATCTGCAATAAAACTCTGCAACTTAGTCAAAAATTGCCAACAAATGGGAAAATTTAGACTTAAAACTAAAAAAATGTATATATATTCAGTGTAGTGCACCATTGCCCCTCTATATAATTAAAGATAATCTAAAATAGCGTTTTTAGGACTTTAATTTCAAAATAACTGCATATTATAAGAAACTTAGTTTTCGTAACTAAATTTTTTAATTATACCTGTGCCCCCCTGTCGGGCAAGCTTGCCCCCCTGTCGGGCATTTCCTAGCGCCACCTCTGTGCTTAGAGGCGGTTACTCACTGCTGTATACACTAGATATTATTCTGTTTACTTAGCCAGCATAACATAGTTCTTTTCAAAGCTCTTAATGTTTACTCTTTTATTGAATTGTGATTTAGTTATAAAAAGACCAGACCATTGTGCCACTCCTTATTCTTGAACAATGCTTTTTCCCATGCAGTGTTGATAAGTGAATGATGAAAGAATTTAGGAAATATTCCATGTGCTGTACAATTTCTTTTTCCTTTTTTTTTTTCAATTACATAAAAGCACTGTGTCTTGAAAATGTGTTTTACTCAATTTGTGCATTAAAGGTTTGCTACTCAAATGATCCTTCTCTTGTTGTGTGGGTATTGAAAAAAAAAGTTTACTAGCTCAAAAAAAGAATACAAACTAACAAGCTCAAAGAATAAAAATCAATTTTCACTCTGAATTTACCTTATCTGCTAATTCTTCAGGAGTTAGATTTGGATCATATGGAATAGGAGAACCAATGTACGTTCTGAAAAATAAAAATTGAGTAATTAAATAACTACTGGAGAATAAATAAAGGTTTCATACATTGTTAAAAATAACTGCATTTTTCAATTTAGATCCTTGTAAGTTTTGAATTCAATACACAATAGTAAAAAAAAACTTAAAATAATTTCTTAGAAAATTCACTTTCAGCTAACATATAATGGAATGTGGGGCAAAGTGAAATAGTTAAGTTAACACACTTGTTTCGCAATAAACAACTTGGAAATTTTTTCTGAAAATCAGTGTACATAACGAAAGAATAATGTATTTTGTAACACAACTATTGTTGAAATGTTATTTTTCATTTAGAAGTCATTTTGCACCTTCAAAAAAGGTGGAAATTTTTCACCTAAAAAAACCATGGGGCAAAGTGAACACTACAATATTTTTGTAAAAAGACATTTTCTATTTGATGTTGATGAGTTACAGTAACTTTTATCAAATCAATGAATAAATAAACGAATAAAAGCATTATTGATGAGAAAATAAATGAATAAATAAATAAACAAATGAATGAATTAAATAATATATGAGAAAAAAAATGAGAGAATAAAAGAAAGAATAAATAACAAAATAAGTAAATGAATGAACAAATAAGTGAATTAATAAGTAAAATAATGTGATAAATCAATAAATGAATAAATACGTACGTAAATTAGTAAATGAAAGCATAAGCAAACAAAATGAACTATTTCACTTTGGCCCATCCACTTTGCCCTGCGTGTACTTGGCAAATTACATTGAACATTTAAAATTAAAACATGCCAAATATAAACTAAATAAGGACCGCACTGGAAATCAATAGAATTAAAAAAAAAGTTAAAATGAAAATTAGAAAAATTTTATCATTTTATAATAACAAGAAACGTTTTTGAAAAATCACGATTACAATAAAGGTATCAAATTTGAAAATTACTTGTGTAATTTTTTTCGTTGACCTTCGGAGCTACTTATTTTGAGACAGGAATGAACTCTATACCCAGGAACTTGGCTCAAATATTGCTAGATAGGTGGCGCTATAAACTATGAAAATATTTTACAATTTCACTTTGCCCTGCTATTTCACTTTGCCCCATATTCAACTACTAATACGAGAGGCATGACTTAAATTTATTCCTCATAAAATATTCTTAATACAAAGTCTTCTTCATACAAATTTAACAGATACTTTCAAGCACTCAATAAGTAAATTAACAAAAGGTAAAAGAAAAAAAGTAACTCACCTCATTTTTACAGGGAAGCCACCATAAATAGGCACAACTGGAAGCCTAGTTTTTTCATATAATTTGCGAAGCCAGCCTAAAATATTTAACAGAAAAAAAGGAACAAATTATACTGGTTTTTATTCACTCAAATATACTAGCAGCAGATTATGATATTAAAAAAAATTAAAGTATCATTCTTTGTATATTTTCAAATGCTTTAAATCAAATTATTTAAAATGTCCCACATTCAATGATAAAACATCATTCACATAAAAAACTTCTCAAATCTAATTATTCAACTTCTGCTAATCCACCAATCAAACCATCTGTTATCTTTTTAGTATGTAAACAGTAAAGAATAGAAACATGTATACCGTTAAAATTAATATAAATTTTACTTTTATGAAATTCATATTGGTGTTATTATTGAAATAACACCTTTAAGAACATTTAATGCATAATAAACAATATGCTGCTAATGCCTATTATTGAAAAGAATAACTTTTTAAAAATATATATAACTTAACAGACTGTTACTTACGACTTCCTGTTTTGAGAGATCTGAAAGATTCCCTTAAATTCTGGGTAAAAATAGGAATGATGGGCTGAAAGAGTTAAATAGGTATTTTAGCTCTTATTTATTAATGGAATAAGCCAGATAAAACTTATATAGCAAAATATACAGAGCTTTGACTATGAATCTGGATTCACAAAGACTAGTGGCTCATAAGCAGGAATTGTCATGTGCACACTGCAACATTGAAAATTTTAGAAGAGGGAGTATTTTTTTTTTTTTTTGGAGGGGGGGACTCGCTCTTGAGGGGAGGTCCTTGTGGTATTAGGGGTGGGCCCTTGCTCTTGGGAGAATGGAAAGCCCTGTCATAAGTATTGAAGAAAAAAAATAAAAGAATCAATATTTGCAATGTTAGATGGAAAGTGTTTTAACGTTTAGAATTATTGTTTCAAATATTATAAATGAATTGTGGCATAAAGATAGCAGACAACTAACAATGGACAATTTCATCTATCCATTTCTTAACAATTTACCTATTGTATTAGTTTTGTGTGTTTTCTTTGTTACTATATTTTTTTCGATAGTTAAATACATTTCATATCAAGAGTACATAAATTAAAATTATCAACAAAAATTGCCATTCAACTTCAATCATTTATTATAATCAGTTGATTATTGTTGTTGTTTTTTTTTTTTTTTTAATCTTCTTTGAACACAGCTTGACAAAATTCTGCACATGAGAATTACTTCTTGAAATTCAGTTAATGACAAAAATTAAACAGATAAAGAAAGATGCAAGATCCCCCCCCCCCTCTCCTCCCCACACACACAAAAGGAAAAAAGAAGATTATTTGTATACTTTCACAACTTACCACTTTTGCTTCAAGTGCAACTTTTGCAAATCCAATTCTTTTACCCCATATCAAGTGATACTCTTCGTCTCCAAACTGAGCTTCTAAAACTCCCCCGGGGGCCAAAGCAACTAAATGACCTTCCTTCAAATACTGAACACAAAGGTTGAAAGAACCGGAAAACACATGGCAGACATCCATCAACAAATTCCAACCTGGGAACAAAAATGTAACATTAAAAAAATGAACTAACAACTAAATTGCTCGTTAATTTTTACTATTGTCATTATTGTTTAAAACAAATCAGTGATTATTATTTTAACATGTTTCTCTGAAAAAATGACTAAAATCAATGCAGCAATGCTGAAGTTTCAATCAATAAACAAAGCAGATGGGGCAAAGATTCTCCTTTCTAATAAATTTTTACATTAAGACTTAATAAACGAGGCTCATATTCATCCTATCAACAGTGCTGTAGTTGGGAAAAAAAGTTTTGAGGTACTTGTCTTGAGGTAGGGAGGAGGATTATCCTAAAAAAAAAGTAGTTTAAAAGCGAGTCACATTACATCCAAATGCATCTTCCCTCCTCCCAAAACTACACCTCTGCTACTGCTGATAGACAAAAATGGCAAACTAATAACCAGCAAAGCATTTAACGAGGGAAGTTGAAGTAGCACAGAACGGTGGTGGTAGCTCTGAAACTACTTGCTTATTCAATCCCAAGTAGTTAACGCTACTCAATTTAAGGCAGGAAGGGCATAGCTTCCATGTTTTTTACAGAGCACCATTAAACTGGAAGTCTGATTTCGCTCAGACACTCCATATGCCCCGTTTACAGGGTAGCCAATCATTCACAAAAATATATTCACACTAAGGACAAGAGCGAGAGTCCATCAATGCCTGAGTCAAGATTTGAACCAGGAACCTTTCCATTCACAGGCCAGACTTTTCTAACCACTAAACAAAACGTTTGGTGGTAGTATACAGTATTCAAATGCAAATTCATAACTTATAACTTACCAGGTATTTTAAAGAGAAAATGATCCCCAACAGATCTAATACATCTCTTTTTAATAAGAATAGTTTTTGCTAGAATAAAATAATAATCGATGGGGATGGCACCATGGTAGAATACTAACAAAGCTCCTCCTTCTTTGGACTCTGGAATATTTTCCAATCCAACAATTTCATACCCTAAAATACATAAAAGCAAGGTATAAATAAAGAGAAACCATTTGATAATTAATAACTCAATACATACACTAAACTAAAATTACAAGCAGAAACGGTTTCACAATACTGCAAAATGTTCAACAGGTTCCTAAAGATTTCTCTATCTAGCATTTTATCCTTTCATACATTTTTAACTGTAATGTACTTGAAATGATTCATTTACCACATGATGCATAAATCAAGCAGATATATTTACACAATAAATTTTATAAATAAGTAATTATAAAAGTACATGGAAGAAATTTTGAATAGAAAATGAAAAAAAAAAAAAATTAAAAATTAAAATGTGTATATTTCTTAAACATAAATTTTAACTTAATACTACTTTCAAACAATATGTTTCAAGATAAAGTATTTAATGCAACAATCTGTAAGCATTTTTTTTTCTTCTGTAAACAGTATTACACATAATTGAAAAAATTACTTCAAAACAATTTCAATTGTTTACCGACTATTTATTTACTAACTTAATTTAAATCATCTTTCTTCAAACAAATATAGACTTTATTAAGTCTAAGAACAACATTTTACTGTTTATAAAAATGCATTCTAGTTAGAGAAAGTTTAAGAACTTTGAAAACACAAATACTAATTACACTCATAGCCCTAACAATTAAACCTAGTATGATGAGACCTTCCATCCAATGAAGCAAACATGTAAAGCACTGTATTGTAAAAATAACTTAAATTATTGAACAAGCTTGCTAAAATATACAAATACGTATTACAAATGTATACCAAAAATGTCAGTTTAACTAACTTAAAAATTGGTATTGTAAATTGCTAAATGATTATACATTGATGTATTAAATGTAAGCAAAAAGTTATGATTACACAATAGCTAGAAATCACTAAATACACTGATTTTTTACATGACATGAAAAGTATACCAAACAAAAAAATTGGATCAAAATGTAAATATATAAATGCATGTTCAATTCACATTTTTACAACAACAATGATGGATATGCAACAAAATTTTTCACGAGTCCATTAGAAAAGTTTGGTGTGAAATAATGAATAATATTTTATATGATTAATATAACAACAGTATATCTATACATATATGAATTCATATGTATAAAAGTACCATGCCATATCCAGCCCAGGGTATCCCACGCTGTTGCTAATGTGTTTCTAGCGCCATCCCAAACATCTCTGTTATATGCATCACGCAATCGATATCTGAACCGATAACCACGGACAAAAAGCGCACACAGGAAACAAAAGATGAAAAGAACGAATGGAAAAAGGAATGCAACCTGAAATCAAAATGTACAATTATTCACAGAAAAATAAACATATTGTTTTTGTCACACTTATTTAAAGGGCCCTCCTAACGTTCCAGAAAAATTAAAGGCTTTCCTTGAGGAAATCCTCATAAGAGAAGCGTCGGAAGGTACGCAGGATTATCTCAACAAAATTCACCATACACACATAGAGGATTTCCTCAAGGCCGGGTTCCTCAAGGAACTCCTTAGGATTTTCTGTTGCATGTGGATGGCCCTTAATACATTAATTACAATTTCAGCAATAAGCTTTTAGAACACCATGAAGCTCAAACTTTTATCTTTTAAAAAATTTCAAACAAAACTATTTCAAAAATGCAATAAAGATACAGTGAACTCTCACTAATGCACAGCCTCATTTATGCTCTCTTTTTTCACTTATACAATGGTTTTCAGTGGTCTCTGCTCATTCCGTGATAGAATAAGGATAATGTCATTTGTTAATGCGTTGCAATAAAAATTTATTTTTCTCACCATACAAAAAAATCATGATTTTTCTTTGTAAAATAAGCAAGTTTCTTCCATTTTCTCATTAATCTTTCGACTATATTGCTATTTGAAGACATTCGTTCAGCATGAATTAGATTTTGGAATGGGGTACGTTTTACTGTTCAAAACCCCCTGCTGAGAACCCATGAATGCAGGAGGGGGAGAGAAAGAATTCATTACTTTTCTTTCAGCTCAGTGAGTAAAAGAGAGGGAGGTGTTCATCAACAACCTTAGTAGAGACTGAGGAAGTCCTGGTGGGGGCAGGTGTATGTAAGCCTCGGAGCATTTTTTACCCCTAAAGCTTTCTTTCTTTATTTGGTTTCAGCTGTCCAGTTTGCAAACTTTTAACTCATTTATGAGATTTGCCTCTCAACCAAATGGTGAAAAGACGAAATTGTTCTTGTATGAAAGTTAGTGTTGCTAACAAATTTGAAGAACTTATTTCAACGGCTAGAAAAGGCTTTGGCTAACCATTTTGAAATCCCGGAGTTAACTGTGAAAATACTTCTAAGAGAAAAAAAATGCAATTCTTAGGTATCTTGAAGACTTCTTCATTGTTTTAGTAAATGTGATTAAAGTACGAACATTTAGTAAGAGAATCAAGAGATGCTGAGAAATTTCTAATAAAATAACTGATGGTGCTCTAGATGTAGGTCAGGATCAGGGTTGGGGGAATATTGGAAGGTTGGCCCATCTCTTTGAAGAAAGGAGTTTCGCTGACAGGCGAGGAGATGGGGGAAAAAGACAGGTCTGTGACGTAGATGCCTCCGCACCTACGTCACAGACCTGTCGGTTCCCACAAGTTTTCTGATGCAGCTAGGTTTAAACGTTATTCGCGTCTTCGATTTTAATTTCTCGGCAGACCCCTCGTTCAGCAGGCCCATTGAACGAGCACTCAGGGCCAGTGTCCCCACGCCTTGAAATTTCTAAGAGACAAGAAAATTTTTCGAAAATATTCAAAGATATTAAAAATTTAAAAAAAGTATCAAAGTACTGCTATTATTTTTTCTTTGTTCTTTCTTTAAATTTATATTTTTTATGTGCGTGTGGGGGGGGGGGGGTTGCCCTTCATATTTTTCAAATCTTTACTATGATTCTTGCATAACCCTTCCTTTAAAAGAGAAGCAAAACCAAAATCAGCTAACGCATAGATTTTCAGAAAGATAATTGGAAAAAAGAAGAAAAAAAAGCATAGTTTCGTGTACCATTTTGAATGTTTTTTTTTTTTTTTTAATTACTTATACCATAAATCTGGGCTACCCATATCATAGGTCTATTCTATTAAATGACCATAGGTTTGGGCTTCCTGAAAATATTTGGTCACTTTAAATTGTTATTAAAGCGATAGAAAAACCTAGAGATAAAGTTTATTATGTAATCAAGCGTAAAAAAACGCTTAGTTTTTGTCTCAATAAAAAGTGAATTATTGAAATTTAAGTAGTTCGAAAGGAAGGGGGGGGGAATAAATGACTTTAAACGTGTATTTGGCACATGCAAATATTTTATTATCTGTTCTTATTTGCTCCATTTATTTATTTAGAGATATAATTATTATCATTCATATTCATTCGAAAATTGCGAGCAATTATTGTTAGAAATATTTGCATGAAGTTCCAGTAATTGCTCTCATTCTTTGTAATAGTGGAATTATTATTAAAATAGTATGTGATTTCAGTTTCAGAGAGGCTATTTTTCCCCACTAAAGGTGTTTTATGGGCGATTCTCTGTAAACTGGTAATTGGCTGTCCGGACAAAGTATTTTAAAAATAATAATGTGTAATAAGGTAATTATCGCTCTTAATACAAGTAAAGAATTAATACTTTGTGGCCCAATTGTATTAGGAATGATAACACTTTAATTTTTTTTTCTAGAAATTATCTAACAGTCCCTTGGCTGTCCCAATCCCATAGTCTAACTGTTAAAGATAGTATTTCAAAAAACCTATTAACACTACATAAATTTGGCAAGTAATATTTAAAAATAGAATAATGAATCTATACTTTTCTTATGAAATAAGGTATAATTATGTATTTCTAAAACTTAAAATTGTCTTGTAAATTCTGTTCGGAGTTTTTTTAAACAGTCCCCTGCAACAAATTCAAAGCTGTAATATGAAAAATCTATAACTTTTGCAAATTCTTTTTGGCATGAAGTTTAAAGTAATTAGTGTGAATTTGCCGAAATCGCTGAGAACGGTGTTGAAACGCTACTTTGCTGAGTTTGAAAGCCACATTTGTGATGAAAGTATGCATCAGGGTCGTTGCGAAAACAGTCCACTGGAAAGTGATTTTATTAATGTCAATTAATTTAATTATAAAACATTGTGGCATACAAGAAATGGGATCCCATTTCTTGCTTGGCGCTGAAGAAGGAAGCTTTATGCTTTTGAAACATGTTCGCCAATTTTAACTTCATCTATTTGTGTTTTTAAACGTCGCTTTTTCGGTTTTTTACTCATTTTAACACAAAGTGAACTGCTTTTAATTGTGGCATACGCTTAGAGAGCATATAACCCAACTTTGCCCGCCGGTTTCCAGGCCTTTTAGTCCAGCGACCAAAGCACTGTGGTTTCTACCACAGATATCCCCGGTTCTATTCCACGGGGGAACACGCCGTCGATCTCGTACGCCGCAGGTGGTGACCCGGACAACAGATGGTGCCATGAATTGCCAAACCATTATCAATATCAACTTATTTTCTATAACAAAATTTTTATTCATATTCTCAGTACAATTTATATATTTTAGACTTTTGAATAAGCTTTTTTCACTTACACATCTCCCTCGCTTATGCGCCTTTTTCTGTTGGTCTCTTGTGCCGCTGTATAAGTGAGAGTTCACTGTATATATATTATACATGTTGAGTGCCAAACATTATTTTTATCTAGGAATTTCAGTTAGAATCAGGACATAATTTGCATGGGAGCTTTTCGGAGAACAGTTCCTGCGATTCATTTTCTTAGATGAATTTTCCCATATTAAACATTGAAAAGTGAAGCTCATCCATATACACTACAGAACCCACCAATATATATCAATTTTGTAATTGATGAATAGTCACTTTTGTTCCTTTGAGAAATAATTATATCTGTGACATACCATAAATAATAATTGAAAGCTTCTTTCTATCCCTCAATAATTTTCTGTGCTAGCAAAAACACAATGCCGAAAAATGCCACTAATAAGCATAACCATAACAGCATTTCTTGCTCATGTCCAAACATTTTACACCTTGTACAAATTTTCCCATATTTTTGCTGCTAGTGCTATGATTCTGGTTTAAACTAAAATATCAGTGAAAAATAGACCCTTGTCTTTTGCTTACAAAGTGAAAACAAGTTGTTCAGCAATAATTAGTTACTTCATTGAAATAATGCAAATTTTACATTGCATAGCTTCTTGTCAGCAGAACTCAGTCATATTATTTCAGTCTCTGTTAATATAGAAACCAGTATTTTACTGGTTGTGTTAATTATAATTATATTTGATTAAACAATTTGTTCTTTGATTTTATACAAGTGCATAGATCAACAATTTGTATTTTTTTATAATGCATGCATCTTTCTTATAAAACTAATAAATATGAGAATCAAATATGTTATTTTGCCTTTTCTTGGAAAATACTTAATGCAGCTAATTAGTACAAACATTTCAGGGCAGCAAGTATTCCAGTGCAAGTTTTAAATATCACTGAATACTAGTTTTGTATTCTAGGTCCAATACTGCAACAACTAATATGTTATTAATACATACATGTGCAGGGATATCAGAAAAAGAGAGAGAGTTTACACATACCACTATTGGTGTAAACAACCATATGAGCCAGGAAACAAAATGGATATCTACATACTGCTCCAAATATTCCAAATGCAATGAAGAATATGTATAGTTTCCAATTTTTTCAACTATATCATACAGATAATTAATCATGGCCGGACGGTCTTTTAGCATAGAGGAATAGAACCAGACACTTGTAGTAACTTCAGCAACTTCAGAAAGATCATACGTATTGCTAAAGTAAGGAAAATAACTTTTTTAATACAAAATTAAATTAATTTAAAGTAATATTTACAGGCGATTATGCATTGAAATTATAAATTATATATTGTCAGACTAAATGACACAGTTTAAAACAAATTGGCGATCTCAAAATGAGTGCATTTTAAGACTTTTGGAACATGGTCTACAAGATATAACTGAAGTAATCTAGCAAAGTTATAAAGGTCGTAAAGAGATTTTACACTTAAACTGTGTGCTAAAAATGCTCTTTATGAATGAAAAGATATTTTTCCACCAAAAAAATTAAAAAGGAAAATCTTCAAAAATAATTCTTTTCCACAAAAATAAAGTGTTTTTTTTTCCATTTTCAAATTCAGAACAAAAATTAAAACACGGATCACCCTTGCGTACTTGTGGAGCAACTTTCAGAACATAACTGTCAAAATACTTTCCAAAAAACATTCAATTATGCCTAATCTTTTAAAAATTCAAAACCTAAAATTTTGGAATGTAACTTAACACAAAGTACAACAGTAAAACAGTACAAATATTCATACAAATTGAAAAAATATAACTAACTGTAAATAATTTATTAGTCACAAAGCAATAATTTTTCTCCTCAATATCAAATCAACTGCCTTAATAATAGTTGATGTTATACCTTTCATTTCTGTTCAACAAAAATAGTATACATTTATTTTTCCAAAATCTTTTGCCAGCATTTTCACATTAAACGAAAAATATTTACAAATATTGACAATTACGCAATACTATACTTTTTTCACTTTCACAATAAACAAACTTGATGCAGTTACAGTTACAGTTACGAAATTGTTAAAGGGCAAGAAATTGGCTTCACTCGATTGATCTACGGATAGGGACTAAAAAATAAGCAAGAATGAATAATTTTACCTTAAACACAGACACAATCATAAGTTCTTCAAAGACTCTGACATTTTTTTATGATGCAGCAAGTGATTTTTTTTATACACTTGGCTTTTGATGATAGGGTTCTATTATTCATATAGGACTCTAGGGTTCTAGAACTAGAAAATAAATGTAGGACGACCAAACGTATTCTTTACTCGTATAACAAACAAATTTAAAATAGAGACTGGGAGCCATATTTCCTGAATTTTGTTCAAACTTTTTCAAAAAGTAGCAAAATTTTACATTTTATCTACTTTATTCATTTGTTTATTTTTCAAGTAAGGTCGGTTGGGGTAAAGGGGGAGCAAAAAGTCAGTGCATCCGAGTTACATGTTGACCAAAAGCTAGAATGGAAGAAAAGCTTTACTGATGAATTTTGAAGCTTTTTAACTGCATTGATAATGTCTAACTGTTAAAATAGGAGTATTTTATAGGTAGAGCTTGAAAACTTCCCCATAGGAAACGCTTCAATATTTCAGTCCAGAAGCAACCAGGCGCCAAGATGAAAATAAAACAAAGCATTCTCGACCTCTATACCTATCTTTCTACCATTCTCTATACCTATCTCTCTACCATTCTCTATACCTATCAGCTGAAAACAATAACGCTACTAAACTATACAGACAGTAAACAAAAGAGACATTTCCGAAACTCCGTGGTTTCTGGTATTTTGAGGAAAATACTATGATTTTGATTTACTTGCGTTGAATTACGTACAGGGGAGCCACGGACCTAAATTTTGGGTGAGGAAAAAATTCTCAATTTACCGAATGAGTAGGTATTTCCGGGCCTGATTACCCAAAAGGCTCGGGAAGCTTGAGCTTCCCCTTAGGATTTTCAGAAGGCCCAAAAATAACTGAATAACTGCTTAAAAATTCCAGTTCCTGCTTTAAAATTCAGCCCTAAAGAGAACTAGTTCAATAAAATAAAAATTTAATTGTGTTACAATGCACTTTTAGGGAAGTGATAAATCTGATTCAACAACAAACCACCCTCAGTTGCTGATGTAAATTTCTATGAGTTTGGAAAGAAAAAGGAGGGGGGAGTAGGGAGGGGGGAAAATCAACTTTAATCTGTATTTTGCAGGGTAAGTTTTAGAAAAATTTTCCTAGGCAAAAGTAGAGGGCCCTAAAATGAGGTTGAGCTTCCCCTAACTTCAGAAGTTAATCGGGCCCTGGAGGTAGCACAAAAAACATTTAAACGTTTTATAAACGTTTTTAATCGGCTGTTACAACGTTAATAACCATTTTACAACCTTTGAAAAACGAAGTGTGCTACTTGGATATATATCTACATCTAATAAGAAGAGGCATTAAGCGTTATTTTCTCTCTCTCTCTCTCTCTCTATATATATATATATATATATATATAAATATGTTTTTTATTCATATATATATGTACACTACTGCCTTTAAATTTGCTGAACAACAAATTTTTTGGGAGGTCATAATGACCTCCCGTTACCTTCTATTGTGGCTTTTAGTAAATAAGTGTTTTGGACGAAACCTTCTTTAAAAAAAAAAAAAAGAATAAATAAATTATAAAACTTGTTGATTCATATGTCATTGATTAGGAATTACTACCTTTTTTTATTTCAGTAAAGTTCCGATTAATATGAAAATATATCGCCAGCCCAGTTATACCAGTTTTGTTTTATGTTTCGTTCATTTGAATCTAACAATTTTTTAAGTTATTATGTTATTTATGTTTGGGTTTTTTCAGAATTTGTTATTCATCAAATTATTTCTTTTAAGGCGGCATTATTTCTTTTAAGGCGGCATATGATGTCAAACTTATGGGGGTTGTGGAGAATGACGAACAAATAAATCAGCTGCAACAGGATTTGGATCATATTACTAAATGGGCAGACAAGTGGGGTATGGCAGTTAATGTTGGGAAATGTCAAGTGCTGCATTTCGGTCATGGAAATAAGCATACAAGCTATTATTTACAGGGTTCAGTCATTAGTAGGGCAGATAATGTTATGGATCTAGGTGTCTTAATAAATCAGGATTTCAAGTCCAGTCAACAGTGCAGCATAGCTAGTAACAAAGCCAATAGGATGCTTGGGTTTATTAATAGATCTATTTCAAACAAATCTAAGAAGGTTCTTCTGCCTCTATATAGAAGTTTGGTAAGACCTCATTTGGAGTATGCTGTTCAGTTTTGGTCTCCTTATCTGAAGAAAGACATTAATTTATTGGAAAGGGTACAAAGGAGGGCTACAAGGTTAGTGAATGGACTTTCTAATTTAGACTATGATTCCAGACTTAGAATGCTTAATATGTATAGTCTTGAGCAACGGAGAACCAGAGGGGACATGATTCAGTTATTTAAATTTATTAAAATGAATGATGTTGCAGGGTTGGATTTTTGCAAGGAAAGCAGGACAAGGGGTCATTGTTTTAAGCTGTTTAAACCTCAGGCGAACCTGGAAATTCGAAAAAATTATTATTTTAGCAGGGTAGTGGGAACTTGGAACAGCTTACCGGAAGAGGCGGTAAAGAGCAATGGAGTAGATGGCTTTAAGAGGGCCATTGATCTTCATTGGGGTCTTTAATTTGACTAGGACCAGCCAAGTTGGGCCCTGAGCCTGCTGCTGGTCGCCACATTTGTATTTGTATTTGTATTTGTATTATTTTAGATTTGGTCCTTATTGAAAAAGGATATACTTCTGAAGAGATATTTTTAACTACATGTGTTTTATTCGTTTTAGCATTTGACAAAAATTTTATTTTCGCTGCATTGTAGCTGTATCCCATTTTTTGAAATATTTTTCAAAGTAGAGAACATTGAGAAAAACTCACTACAGAAAAGCATTTTCTCGTCAACTCTATTTAATTAAAAATTAATTAAACTGGGTTTAGATTCGGTATTCAAAAACGGCACTTTTGTGCATGCCGTTACAAATATTCATAGCACTCGGGTATCTTTTTTTTTTCGGATAAATTCTCACGGCACAGTTTTCAAATTTTTAGACTTTTACAGACCGAAAATATTTAATTAGGAAAAATAAATGCCATTCAACCATAGGCGGCTGGTGCACCAAAAAATGGAGGTTCAAGGGAGATGCGGGTGGAGAGGTGTGGGGTCAAGGTTATTGGGGGCGGGAGGGGGTGAGTAAGGAGGCAGCACCTGTAAAGTTTTTTTTATAATTATTATTGTAAAATATATTGTATAATATTGTTGCTACATTATTGGATTTTAACAAAACTGATTAAATGACCTATAAAAAATGCTCAAAAATGGCCTCCAAGTGAACCAGGCTGGTTGATTTTCATTCATTTTAATGAAATATCATGAAAAACAGTCCGATTTTTGGAATTTTTGGCTTTTATTTTGGTGAAATTAATCAATCCACTGAGTAAAATATCTTTTTTCACTCGATCATTACTTTTAAACCTTTAAAAGTGAGGGGCAAGGACTCTTTGTTTTTGGAAGTGAGGGGGCAGTCGCCCTCCTTGCCCCCTGTACGAGCCACCTATGCATACAACGTGATTTTTTTAAAAAATAAAATACTTGATTTAAATACTAATTGTTTTGAGCAGTAGTAATTTTTTGCTTATTTTTAAAAAGAATGTGAACAATTCGGTTGATTTAAAAGCAAATAATATTTGTTTGATTTTAAAACGACCAAGAAAATTGATAGTGGTTGGAGAGGGTGAAAATTGAAGTCAAACTACAAGAAAGCACAATTACAGGGATAATTGTGATACTATTTCTCAAAATTCCTAAAAATTATTGCAATTTTTTAAATTTAAAGTTTAACAGACGTACTTCTAACTATATAAGTTGTCTTTGGTAAAGTAAAAGTTAAATATTAAGTTAGCAGACTTTCCATACTTATCTTCTTCTTTTTATATTATTGATAAATATTGTGAAATGCCCTCTGCCTTTTCTAAAACCATTCGACTGCTTTAGTTCTCCGTAGTATAATTTTCAATTCTATCTTGAAATTTTTACTTGCTTGAAGTATAAGTATCTGCGGCCCAGTGAAAAAACTCAATATTTTGGACTGCTGTGTTGCTTCAAAAACATATTCGGAAACTTTTGTTGCATTAACTTTTTCAGAGGTTAAAAATAAAAGAAAGGATAAGTTATTTTTTGAAAAAATCTTAATTTTTAAAAAAAGTGATGTGTACTTTGTTATTATTATTTTTTTTTTGAATTGAAATGTTTGCTTAGGGGAGGCAAAACATTTTCCAGGTCAGGTGATTGCATACCCTGGCCTATACCTGGCTACGACTACGACCCTGTCTCTAATGTTAATACACAGTTACACAAGGGGTGGAGGGGCGGTGCCCCCTTCCTCGTGTAAATCCGCAGCTGGCTGCTTAAAAACAAAATCTTCACATAATATTTTGCAACAAGTGATAGTATATTCCGACTCCCAGGTATTTCTTGGGTCGAAGCTCAAACTAATCTCTAAATTTCAATTTTTTGAGTAAGTAATTTTCCTTTCTCATCCCTCGAACACGATATAATGCCTCTCTAGAGCTCTGAAATGAATTTCTCCTTTGGAGATTTCTGCGAGTAATATAATAGTAAACTCATAACATTTTTTTACATACAGGCGTCTCAAGGCTGGAGCTATTCAACTTTATTTTGTTTAATACTCAACAATTTTACTGCTGCACTTGTGATCATTTTCTCACAAATTGGAAAGTCAGACACGGCATGCGAAAACTATTGTGATTGATGGAGCTCTATCAATGTTGAAAAATGCCTGGACATCTATACTTGGGTCCTGTTGATATCCCAGTTGATTTAATTACGAGGGTTGTTTTTTTTTTTTCAACTTTCGTTAGGCTATAAAAAATAAACGGATTCGAATACAAAAGATATTTTATTATCAAAAGTAAGGTACAATCCTCTACAATTCTCTACATAATCACCTCGACGATTGAAGCATTTGTTATATCTGTGAACAAGCTTTATACACTGCGATGCAACAGTTTAGACAAAATGCAAATGTGTGAATAAAAAGAAAACTATTCAACGAAATGCTTTCAAATTTCTACTGCAGGTACACAATATGGTCCCAAATGCGTGTCTGGAGTTCTTATAACTATAACTGGAATCAACTTTTGGATATTACAAAATATATTTTTTTACATTGTTGCAAAAGTTTAGACAATAGTCAGATTTTATGCAAATATCCCTTGAAATGTGATTGGTGGAGGAAATGCGGGACTGTATTATTCATTTATAAAGTGCAGAGATTGCTGAATAAATAATCAAAATCTCAAAAACTCTTTAGTTCTCGTGTAAAGAAGATGAGAAAGTTTGGAAGCCGAAATTTGAAAATGAACCTACTTTATTAATTTTTTGTCTTTTAAATCGGCTCTAGTATGGTAGTACATTGTTTTTTACTTTGTGGAGAACAAATTCAGACATGCGTATCGATCAAAAAGTCCAAGAAAAATTATATTTCTTAAGGATGAAGAAATTGAAAAAAACGGCTCAGACTGACGATTCGCCCCTTCATCCTACAAAACTTCAACTTGGGTCAAAAACAGCACGTGACAGCATAAGTAGATGAATAACTGAATCGGAATGCATAAAAAAAAACAGAGAATTGTGCCTGAGCCTTTTCGGACAGAGTGTCCCAAATAAGCCAGATTTTAATGTGAAAAGCAGCATATGTATCATCATGACTAAAAAATGAATGGTACTTTCTTTGATAAAAATTATTAAAATTGGGATGGCCTAGATGGATTATAATTCTTTTCGCGGGACTTGAGAAATATCCAATGATCATATGCTGTGCTGCTTTTACCAATAAAATCTGGCTTATTTGGGACACTCTGTCTGAAAAGGCTCAAGCACTATTCTTTGTTTTTTTTATGCATTCCGATTCAGTTGTTCATCTACTTATGCTGCTACTTGCTGTTTTTGACCCAAGTTGAAGTTTTGTAGGATTAAGGGGCGAATCGTCAGTCTGAGCCGTTTTTTCAATTCCTTCATCCTTAAGAAATATAATTTTTCTTGGACTTTTTGATCGATACGCATGTCTGAATTTGCTCTCCACAAAGTAAAAAACAATGTACTACCATACTAGAGCCGATTTAAAAGACAAAAAATTAATAAAGTAGGTTCATTTTCAAATTTCGGCTTCCAAACTTTCTCATCTACTTTACACGAGAACTAAAGAGTTTTTGAGATTTTGATTATTTATTCAGCAATCTCTGCACTTTATAAATGAATAATACAGTCCCGCATTTCCTCCACCAATTACATTTCAAGGGATATTTGCATAAAATCTGACTATTGTCTAAACTTTTGCAACAATGTAAAAAAATATATTTTGTAAAATCCAAAATTTGATTCCAGTTATAGTTATAAGAACCCCAGACACGCATTTGGGACCATATTGTGTACCAGCAGTAGAAATTTGAAAGCATTTCGTTGAATAGTTTTCTTTTTATTCACATATTTGCATTTTGTCTAAACTTTTGCATCGCAGTGTAATAGCCTCCTCGTAGAATGTTGCCGCCAATGATGGGAAATGAGTTGTGACGGTGTCTTTGGGTTCCAGGCCACTTTGGAAGTCCATGCCTTTCCAGACCCCAAGCAGTGGTCTCCAAGCCTCTGCTTCAGTTTAGGGAACACATGTAAGTCACTTGGTGCTCAGTCGCAACTTAATGGTTGGTGTTCAAAAATGTCCCATTGAATGCATGAAATTGCTGGAGGAACCGTTGGGTTGCACGGGCGCTATGCTGACGGACATTGCCATGCCGCCCTGCTTGGGATATAGCAATGACCGTCACCTCTGTTGGGGAGACCCCTGCTTGGAATCTGGAAAGGCATCGGGCTTCCAAAGTGGCGTGGAACCCAAAGACACCGTCACAACTCACTTCCAATCATTGGCGGCAACATTCTACGAGGAGGCTATATTATAAAGCTTGTTCACGGATATAACAAATGCTTCAATCGTCGAGGTGATTATGTAGAGAATTGTACCTTACTTTTGATAATAAAATATTTTTTAAATTTGAATCCGTTTATTTTTTACAGCCTAACGGAGGTTGAAAAAAAAAAAAAAAAAACTCGTACATTTGCTGCCAGTATGATTTCAAGAAGACTATGCATTCAAAACTATACAGAAAAATGCTTTGTTCAACTTTTCCTCTGTAAGAATTCATGCTCCTGTCGTATCAAATTCAGACATTTGACTTGATTATCGGTTTAATACGAATCTAATTGTTTCACAAGCAGCTGAAACGATTGCTTCATCTGTCCTTGATAAAAGCTCTGGTATTGAAACGAGTAGTTGAATATCTTTTCGTGAATCACAGATTGGGAGTCGGTAAATGGTTTCACTACTTAACCTACAATCTAGCTTGAAATATTTCTACTTCTGTCGATAGTTCATTTAGTCAAATGTATGTATTCAAATTTTGAAAGAAGAAAAAAAAAAAGATGTGTTAATTTTCAAAAACTTACAATTAATACTTTAAAAACGGCAAACAATTGAGGGGGGGGGGGGATTAAGCTTCGAGGTATAGCTGAAAATTCATCATCCCTGATAATAAATTATTCACCTTACTTCACAAAAATTATTTTGAAAGCAAAACCAACCAATTTCTATAAAATCATACACTATATTTCCCTAACTTGTTTCAAAGCCAATGACTTTTTGAAAAATTAGCACAGAAGAAAACACGGTTGCTGATTTCAAAATTTTTAGCGATCGAAAGTTAAAAAAAGGTTTTTCTGAAATTGGACATAAACTTCTTGTTTTTATATTCTGTAAGAAGATCTATTTTTTAAAATTCCAAATTACGTCAAATGAATTTCTTTTACTTACTCATGCTGCGATGATCAGCGATGCTTTAATCCTGCGATCATACAAGGAAAGAAACCTCCCAAACTGTGGCAGGTTTTGCAACCTTGGTTTGACGAAAACTTTTTACAGTGTCAAAAGAAAAATACTGGATGGTTTTCAGATGCAAATGTAATTTTCCGTATTCGCCACAGAATTCAATCAATGTTTCCTGCAATTATTGGAAGCAAGTTCATTTTTGATTGAAGAGAGGTTTTAAAGAACAAGAAAAGAATTTCCTCATTAATTTATGTATTTCAAAAAACAGTAAATAAACAAAATGCAAAAGAATGAGGAAAACGAAGTACTTCCTATATCCCATAATAATCTACAATGCGTTTGTAGTCCAGGCTAGAAGGCCATATACCTAAAATTTTTACATATATGACATTTTTTGGCGGTTTCTATATGAATTTGACCTGCTGATTCCGAATCCGTTGAGTGCCAGACGCTAAACCTTGAGCATTTTTGTCAAAATGGCGAAATCCAATATGGCTGCTGTAAAAGGTATGAAGCAAATTAATGGCATCGTGTGTGCAATAAAACGTTTTATACACTTAAAAATGATTGTACTTTTTAGTCAAAGTATAATTCTATTGAAAATTATATTTATGAAAAGTATACGAATAAAAAAATTATCAAAATGGTAAAATTCAAGATCTCAGCCTGAAAAGTTGTAAGGTTTGTT